>APFE030157419.1:0-33384 GCA_000404065.3 Pinus taeda
GCCCTTTATCTTAGATTCCATGCCATTTATCTTAGCTTTTGTTAGCTTTTGTGAGACTGACATTTGTTGCACTTGTTCTTGTAACTTTGATATATCATGTAGCATTTCTTCCTCTTCTTCATGAGTCATGCTACTATTTTCAGGTTACTTACTAGGTGTTTGCATTTTCTTTCCTCGGGGCATCAATTACCAATAATAATGCTCTACTATGCCTTTTGAATTCTTCAAAATAAATTTTCAAACCAAGCTTAACAAAAAATTTAAAAGAATCTACACACCTTTTTTCACTTTGTAGGAGCTAGATATTGCCTCTGATGTATCTCTGTACTTTTGGATCATCCAGTTCTAAAATTGTGACCTACAGTAGCCCTTTGTGTCCTCTTTCCAATGCCATTAGTTTGATCCAAATTGGATTCTCCAAGGAAGAGTTATGTGAAATCTCCCACAGTGACCGGATTATAGACTAGTTCAGTAGAGGAAACTTGTATGACGTGCCACGAGTCACTGTTTCAACTTTTGGCTCTAAAAAATATGTACAAGAAACTACAATCCGTCTTATTTCTAAACCTTCTTACTAAATTTCAATCCGATGCTCAAAGAGAAAGTTATGATGATTTTCCCCAGGTCACCTATTTGGAATGTAATTCAGGAGTCTGCAAAAAGAACAAATTCCTCAGATCATATCTCCGCAAATATAGCGCGAAAAGCTATAAAATTTGGACCCGAGGTTCAACACGATTCTTATCAAATGGGTTTTTGTTTAGCTTCTAAAACGTTGTAGAAAAATAGTTATAGAAAAAATGCCACAATGACCTATTTGGAGCAGCAAAACCCTAGAATCCAAAGATCTGATACCAAATGGTATGAAACCAACTCAAGAAAAGATAGAAAAGATAGATCAACGCCTTAGAATTCAGCCTCTTCGAGGGGGAAACCTCCTTTGCATTACATAAATGAACAATTCTTTGATGATTCAAATGAAAAAACCTCCTTTCTATATAGGAGTCTAAGGAGTCCCAATATAACCCAGCCAACCTAATAATAATAATATAAAGCCACAAAAATAGCAATAGAGGGATTCTATGGGGCACAGTAATAACAATATGGGGACAATAGGGGCACAACAATATTAATAAGGGGTACAACTACAATAGTAATGGGGTAATCACTAGTATTATAGGGACCCAACAGGGTAAGACTCGCTTTTAGAAAAGGTTCATAAATGAGTGGGTGAAAGAGTCCTTCTCGAGAGTTGTTGATGAACGAGTAGGGGTAGTAGTCCCTTTTAGTAGTTGTTGATAAAAAAGCAAGGGAAATGGTCCCTTTTAGCAAAGGTTGATAAGTGAGCAGGGACAAAAGTCCCTTTTAGCAATTTCTAATAAACGAGGAGGGGAAGTAGTCCCTTTCAACAATGGGTGACAAAGGAGCATAGGAAAGAGTCCCTTTCAGTGAAAGATGATAAACAAGTAGCAATAAAAGTTCCTTTCAATAGTAGCTGATAAACCTAAAAGTATAATCTTGTTGGGAAGTGATGTAATAGCAAGTTGAAGCTTGTATTTCCCAAGTAAATAAAAGGAAGATCTATTTCTTATATATATGTTTCACATGTGTATGATAATGGTTATGTTGATGATGCTGGAAATTCATCAACCAAGGGGGTCTCCCTGGTGAAAATTCCTGATCATACTTCACACCATTTGGTGTGGGGCCCTTTCGAAAATAAGGCCCAACTTTTATATGTTCTGAGAGATATACCTTGGCTACAATGTTCAGCACAAGAGAGGATTACATAGGTGGTTTTGGATTGGAAAGTGAGTATTCCTTGTGGAATGTTTAGCTACAGAATGTATTAGGGTTCTTTTACTAAAAGGGGAGAGAAAAGTGAGTCTGTTAAAGATAGGTAATAGTACTAATCTAGAAAAGACACACGAGCATGTACATATAATGATTCGTTAGACAACTAGAAAAATAGTTCACATAGAAGCAATGATTGTTAAAACACATACAACACACCTTCAATAACATAAGTACCAAAGCCACTAAAATAGTTCAATTTCTTTAATGCAGATGAAAAAAACATACATAAAAAATATTCAAAGAATAGTCTTACAACATTTACAACATACGCATGAAAGATTGTTGGCTCAATGAGCTTCTGAATTAAGAAAAAATTCCAAGATAAATCAAGATAGTGAACACCACTAGCCCTAATATTGGAGCAATGGAGCAACCAATTGCTCCTCCAATAGATCTATTTTCCTCTCTAATGTCTGGTAGAAGGAGCCTGATGAGCACCAGTATTTCCACAAGAATGTTGCAACTCCTGGGACTACCAACTTTACTTCATCAACCCAAGATTCATACAAACTTGGAGGTCATGACATTGGTGTATACACAATAGATGCAATGGTCTACTCTTGTCACTTTTCAACTGGGGCAATAGACCACTAGGGTTTTTCAAACTAGTATTCTATGGACAAGAAGGATTCTGACTACCAAATAGAAAAGGAAAAATTATCCTTAATGAAAGAAAATGGATGTTGCCTACTCTAGGGAATGAAAGACTGAATTGGAAGATACTATAAGGTGACATGAAATCATCTAGCTACAAATTTACACATTTTTCTTGCAAAATAAACCTAGCTTAACCTTGTTTATAACATGTAATGATTTAGACTAACTGAACATGGAATCTGATCTAAAAAGTATTATGCCTACTGCATCCATGTGATAATTTAGAAATTGTAGAAAAAACCATTTTTTGATGTTTAGTTTTATGAATGCAAATGCTATTTTTCACTTGTTTTTGGCAAGGGAGACAGCTATGGAGGGAAAGGTATGGACTAGTCTCAAGGGTATGGAAGCCAAGTGGAGGCTTAGTCTAAGATCAGATGACAATTTTTTCTAAATTTAGCCTTAAAATATGTTGCTATAGGGTTTCCTGTAGTACCACAAGATGTCCTAGTTCTAATACAAGATGCCCTGATTTACTATAGGAAAAATGCTAAAAGCTTAGAAGATGGTAGGAAAGGTAGAATGACGTGTGGAAAAGTTGTCTAATGGGGAAATAAGGCATGGAGGAAGTGCACACTATCCAAGGCTCAGTCATATGCTTCAAGATGGTTGGATTTTCTCAATGGAAATGACAACTTTTCTTACAAAATAAGAATTCAGATTTAGGGGTTGGTGGACCTTGGTAGTATGGGTGGATAGGAATTGGATGAGGTGAATTAGATGAGGTCTCCCTACAAATTTGAAGCTCCTGCAACAAAATACACCTTTTTCTTCATTTATGCACAAATTCATATATACATGGAAAAGATGAGTTGAATGGAGGAAAACGGAGTTATGATTAGCTAATGGATAAGTTCATGAATGGAAGTGATTTTAAACCATAGCAAACTCAAGATCAAAATTACAATTGAAAATACTTCTAAGAAACTCAAAGACAGTGATCTATTCAACAAGAAACCATAGATTATGTGGTAATCAAACAACAAATTTGTTTTTGGGTTGCGTGAATGGAACCCTCAAGTCATGATCCTATAAGGAAGATGAGGTGAAAGCCACTATCACAATATTTTCTTAAGTGTTTACTATCACTATGATACCACTGATATAAATATCCACAAATGGAAGAAAACTAATCAATCACCCAAATACTTGTAGATTAACAAAACCAAAATCACTTTAGCAACTAACTATAAACATAATCTAAGAATACATGTACAAAAAGAGGAACCTCTGCTACTAGGGTTGGCCCCTAACCCAAGAGCATCAACCCTCTGAGTCAACTCTATTCTGGATCAAGGGAATTCTTCTCATTTTCATTAAAATATCAAAATACATAAGAGTCATCAATCACAATGTCTTAGCTCGAAAGCACCTCTTGGCTACAACAACAAAAAAGTTAAATCCTAATGAGGCTCTAGGCCTTCTTATTTATACCGCTAAATCTACCAATAACTTCCTTAAATTTAGGGAGGCTTGTCTTCCAACTCGAGATCAACTGGTCTTCAACTATCACTAGCTTGGCTTCTAATGACCTTAATGGCTTGGCTGCTTGTAACTCCGAGTTGATGAGATCAGGTGGAGTAATCTTCGAGTGAGTGAGGAGTTAAGGAGGGAGATCCAATCCCCTAAAATCCCTATTTCTTGTCTACTTCGAGTTCTTTCACTTTAATTAGCCAAACTTTGCTCCAAAACCTGCAACACATTAGACCACAAGACATGACATCTCATCTTCTCCCTTCTCACTCAGAAAAATATAATAAAACATGTAAAGAACTGTGAGAACAACTAATTTTAATAAGCTGGAGAGTGGCAATAAGGTCCATATAATTTACCCATTGATGAGCCTCATCATCACCGCCCCCACTGAAAGTGTTTCTCATCCTCTGAGCAACTCAATATATCCCCATGTCTTTCATTACTTTGGTGTCCTCCCTAACATTACATGATTTTGTAGCATTATCCTCCTCTTGTGAATAAAGTATTGCATGCTTCTCTATTTTCTCCCACTGCTTTCTTTCTTCTTCATCCTTTCTCCCTTCTAACACACCCAAGAGCAATGGTGGACTAAGTTTCAAGCCAATCCAATTGATTTTGAGTCTTTGTAGTGCCTTCTTATATAGTGGGGTCCTCTCTAGTGCATCCCTCATCATTTCAAGGGAATGATACTCCCTGATCTTTAGGTTGTAGGGTAAGGTGCTCCATCTCCTTTGGCATGCTTACTGGCTTTCATCCCCTAGAAATATCAAAGTGTCCTCCAAATGAGTTACTGCTTGTTCTTGTGTAGCTAGGTATCTTGGTGCAAGCTGGAGATCATTGGCGATGAGGTTGTGGGTGCTAATGACAACCATATAATTACTTTGTTCTGGTCTGATGTAAAGGGGATCTGTTTCTTGTCTTTCCAATACTCTTTTTACTTCCTTAGCCATGGCATCCTCATGACTCATCCATGATGCCAAGGCCATCAGTTGTAAGTCCCCCATATTTGGATTGGGTTCCCACACATTCAAGCCTATTAAGGCCAAGTTATGTAAGTAGAATTCAGATATCTTGGCCCTATCTGTAATATCCCTCCCTTAATAATAAATAATAAATAATAATAACTAAATACAAAACTAATAATTAATAATGAACAATAATGAACAAAAATAAATAATAAATAATAATAATAATAAGTAATAATAAATAAATAATAATAAATAAATCACTTGATAATAAATAATAAGAATAATAAATAATAAATGATATTAAAAATTATATAAAAAGAAATAAGTAATAAAAATAAAAATAAAGATAGTAATAACCATATTTAAGCTCTAAATAAGAATAAATAGAAATAAAAGAAGAAAATTATCAAAAAGAAGGAAATAAAACAAGAAAGCTAAAAATCAAAAGAAAAGTAAAGAATAAAACAAGAAGAAAAAAGTTGCATGCAGACACATGGAGTGTGTGCATGTGGTTCCCCTTCCAATGTTTTGTTCTATTTAATAGATGGGGAGAGGATGGGAGGTATCAATCATTCCGAGCTTTATCTGTCATTCTTGGGAGAATGGTATAAACAAAGATTAGACACTAGAAGTAGTCGTTGATTGAGGGCTCGGGGGTGGCCAGTTGTAGCAGAATCCTACACAATTGAGCCTACGGTTGGGAGGAGAGTCGTCCCCAAAACCCTGTTGCGATAAGCCTACTTCTACCACAGGTAAACCCAGGTAAGTACACTTCATAGTTTAAGGTTAATGTTAATAACTTAATTAGATATCTATTTTGGGCTATTACACTATCCTCCAGGGTTCTTTGGTCACATAAGTCAATGAATTTCCTAGAGTCTTGGAAAGGCATAATCCTTCATTGTGCTAGGGTGTTTATCTAAAACTAGAACCATTATCCTTGGAGGTACAAGGAATATGATTTTGCTAGCATCCTACACTGGAGTGCCTCCATGGAGAGACTTTCCATAGTTTCCAATTGGCTCTCTTTTTCCTATACTTGCCTCCTCAACCATGTGTTCTCAACTTCTAGTTGAGATTTCATCACTCTTTCCCTGTCTCTTATCTCACTCAACTCTCTTCCCATCTCTAGTAGCTTCTCTTCCATATGGCCCACATCCTCTAAACTTTTTGATTTATCAATTTGCATCCAGCAATGTGTCCTTGATCTCTCCTTTTCAAGCTCAAAGAATAGAGGGATGGCAAATTTTTGTGGTATTACTCTACCTCCCTCAATGAATCTATAATAGGAGTTGAGATTTGGTTGTGGGCTAGGTTCCTGCGGCTCTTGAGACTCTCCCTTTACTATCTTTGGAGTATCTATCCCCCTTTTTATTTGTGTTGTTGCTTCCTTTCCTTCCCTTTGTCCCTGCTGTTCTTCCTACTATTTTTTCGTGTTTCTTATAGTTTTGACAGAGTTTCATGTAGGACTGTCTGTGTTTCCTGTAGGGGAACTTTCCCTTTTTGAAAGGGGGTCAAATGTTATTTAATTTGATTTCCTGAGGTTGATCTAGTGATACATCTCTTAACATAGGTGATTGGTGACCTTGAGGAATCTTGTTTTGATGTGCCCACTTCACCTCTCATTCGTAGGGAGACTAGCTTTTCTTGTTCTCTTGGTGATTCTTCAATGATTATAGGAGTCTTGGTAGGTGTTTGAGGTCGCCCTTGTTTTATCCTAGTGGTGCTCCTTTTTTTGAAGTATAGGGGAGTCTGCCTCTTCCTCTTTCCTATTGATTTTATGGGTGTAATTAGAGAAGTCAAGGCAGTAGTTGCCTCCTTCTCTGTGGACTCAAGAGACACTCTTGGGGATTCCTCTCCTTCCTTGTTATTTATTTCAGGACTTGATTCATCCTTTTGTGCTTCTTCCCTACTGTCCTTTTCTTCCTCTGTTTCATTTATCTCTACCTCCTCTTCTTCCTCCAGTTCTTCTTCTTCTTCTCCATGCTCCTCTTATTTTGGCTCTTCATCCTCTTCTTTAGGATCTTCTTCCTCTTCTTCTTCTAGTTCTTCTTTCTCTTGTTCTTTTGGTTCTTCTTCCTCTTTCTCACCACTAGAATTTGGGTCTCTTTCATACTCAATGGATTGAATTACATCTTCTATGGTCATGTCTGCAAATGTTGACCACATAAAATGAATTCTTAATTGGCTTAGGGAATCTTCTAGTATGAGCTTGATTAGTCCATGATGTCCTAGTTTTTGATGCTTCCCTTCTTGTACCTTAATGATCATGTCTATAATTTATTTCAAGAAAATGTAGGGCACACTAAGTCTTCTATGTGGAGGTAACTCTTCTCCAAATCGCAACTCATGGAGGAGTCTAAACTAGTAACTATATACTATATTAAGCCTTCCCTCATAAGAAATATACTTGAGAATGTGATAGCTTACTTCATCCCAAGGATATGGAATTCTCTCCCTTATAATACCATTTTTTTCCTCAATTGGTTCCTTATTTTCCAAGAAAAAATCTTCTTGGAAAGAGTGTTGCTAGCTTTATCCTCTTTTTTTCGTTGTAAACTTAGAGGAAGTGTAGCGATTCTGCTAATTCTTTCAGGGGTAATTGTTACTAACAATCCTGTCGCTATAGCAGTGCACTAACTCTAGCTTGAGGTATGAGTGAAATTGTAAATTTTTGGCATTATGGTACATGTTTTGTCCTTGATGGCAACCCACTCATAGGTCAGTTCGGAATTGATAAAGGGAAACTCACATTGTAATATGTCAATTTAGAGGTAACAGGGTAATGGTACAAAAGAACAGGATGATGGGACAAAGGACTATAGGTCAGAATCAAGCAATTGAAGAAAAATAATGTTTTAAGTTGTATATCCTGGTTCACCTAGTCCAAATAGTGTATACAAGCGGGTTCACAGAACAAAAGGAGCGTATATGTATGAACACACTTTCACAAGAGGAAAAGAATGTATGGGATAGAAAATTAAGGTTAATGAATACCAAGGGTCCATACGATGGTAATAGCCCACAATAACAATTACAATCTTGTCCAAGAATACCATAGGTTCTAAGTGTTTTTTTGCTCTGAGGTATTGAGAAAGGCGAAAACTATATAAGGAGAAGAATATCAAAGTGGTAAGTGTGCAAGTGAAAGGCTTTTTCATGAATACTTATATCTGATGTATATTTTATGTTGTAAGGGCTATGGCTATGATATGAACTAAAATATCTTGTGCACCTTTGGATACAATGTTGGATCAGGATCATGAGACCTGAAATGACTTATCATTGTATGATTTGATAATGGATGGGCTAGATCTGAATGTTAATGCATATTTTATCCTTTAAACGTTATGATCTAGGTATGTCTAAAGTCTGGAATAGTTGCGAAGTTATAAGTTATTATTTGCAGATCTATATTATGGTTCGCCTTTTAAGGCACATATACACACTGGTTCGACACGTCCAAGCAGTGTATGAAGAAGAAAAACATGTTGTTCAGAGATGGTTGATCTATCTAATCAGTTTTGTTGGTTTACTGTTGTTTGTCAATTATGTCTTCATTATATCTTAAAGTAAAGATGATTATATAAGGAAATTAAGTTTGGTTGATTAATTTATTGAGTAAGAAGGGTGATCTTTGTTGCTATCTGTTTATAACTGTGTAATTTGATAGTAAATCTTTAGAATATCACTGGTTGGTACAGTTTTTGGTTCAGAGGTTTTAAGAGTCAACATATTTAGAGGTATACGTAGTTTTGTTTAAAGGAAATAGCATATACATGCAGGTTGGCTTCACTTAATTAGCGTATACATTTTGACATATGAGTTTTGAGGTTGCAGTTGGTTCTGGTTGTTGATGCAGTGTTTAGGGTTCAACTCAATATTCTGGTGATAGTGATCTGATTGTTCAGATTGACTAATGGTTGATAGATGTAGTTGTATTGCAGTGGTGATTGATTTTGGGCTTCATTGTTACTGTTGGGTCCAGTATGAAAATTTGATGAAACATGGCCTACATATTGTGTTTTTGTGTATGAGGAGTATCCAGTCTGAAAAATTTATGAAATGTGGTCCTTGGAGGAAGAGCGAAAGTAGTATCCTTCTGTAGGCTGACGCCTATGTACTGGTAAACATATCAGCTAGTACAAGAGCTAGGGGGTTGGAGCTCCCTTCCAGTAGAAGTTGGAAAATGAATGAAGGTTGTATCCTTCAGTAGGTAGATGTCTGTATATTGGAAAATTCTGCACCAATACAAAACTTGTAAACACTTTTTATTATAAGAAGATTGAAGACTGAGACAACAACAATGGTGGTTTTTTCCCACATTGGGTTTCCACCTGAAAAATATTGGTGTTCATGTGTGCTTCTTATGTGTGTTGATTTATTATTTTCTTACTGCATCTATTTACTGCTTAGTAAATGCATCACACTCTAGTCTAAGACAATAAATTAGTTGTTTATCAAAGTTCATTATATATACACTAATTTCATTCTTTATAGGCGCGGACATACACTGGTTGGTTTCAAAAAAATAGTATATACAGTTTGAAAAAGAAAATCATTATTGTGAAAATTAAAATACTAATTCCACCCCCCCCCCCGCCCCAAGCATTTTTCCCAACAATTGGTATTAGAGCAGGCCCTTCAGAAGAAGATTTATCGCGTGAAATGAAATATCTCAAGATGAACAATCATGAAGGAATGGAATCTATTAGACCACCAATATTCAACAAAAATAACTTATCATATTGTAAGATAAGAACCAAAGCCTATCTTCAGTCACTTGAAGCCGATGTTTGGGAAATTGTGGAATGAGGATACCAATATCCAACAGCAATCCCCACAGATCCAACAAAAAATAAAGCATATGAAAACAATGCCAAAGTCGTCAATGCATTACTGGGAAGTCTATCAAAATCAGAATTCATCATAGTCATGCAACTCAACACAACCAAAGAAATATGGGACAAAATCATTTAGAGCTATGAAGGAGACTCCAAGGTAAAATGTGCTAAGCTCAAAACTCTTAGAATTCAATATGAAACTCTCAAGATGCATAGTGATGAAAGTATTGCTAGTTACTTTTATGAGTAGATGAGATTGTAAATTGTATGAAGAATTTGGGTGAAGAAATAAAGGAGGCTACTTTAGTAGATAAAATTTTAAGATCTATATCTTCTAAATTTGAGTCACAAGTATCTACCATTGAAGAGAAGCAAGACCTACAATCTATTACTGTTGTTCAACTTCATGGAATTTTATTGCCTTTGAAATGAGGAAAGGAAGTCCATCAGATATCAGAGAAGTCGCTTTCAAAGCCTCAACAAAGGGCAAAGAAAAGGAAGATCTCAAGGAATCAAGATATATATCAGAAGAAGATGAGGTAAACTTTGTGAAGAAACTTCAACGAGGTTGTAGAAGATTCAAAGGTAAGCTTCCCTTCAAATGTTTTGCTTGTGGTAGAGTTGGTCATTATGCTACTAAATGTCCTCCTAAAGATAATCATGACAAAGGAAAGGATTCTGCAAAAGGTAATAGAAAACAACTTGTTAAGAGAAGAAGTTATTATACTCATGAAGATAGTGATGGCATGTCTAATAGTGATGAAGATGAATTTGAACAAGATATTAAACTACTCATGGCTTATGAAAATGATGATTTTATGGATGCCCTAGAAGAGGAAGATTTTCTTGAATAAATCTCTCAACTTAAAATCTGTTTGGAAGAGAAGAATATGGTCATAGACACTTTGACACATCAACTAATTGAAAGAGAAAAGCACAATGAAAAATTATAATGTGAAGTAGTGGGTCTAAGAAAATGACTTGAGAAGACAAAATCTTTGAATCTTAGATTTGCTAAAGGATCAGAAACCGTAGATGAAATCATCAAGGTTTAGCATTCTCCTCTTATAAATACTGGCCTTCGATACAGTGGATAAACATCCCAACCAGAAAATCCTCCAGCCATCACCAAAAGTTATCTCGATGCAAAAAAAACCAGTGAACAATGTGTCAATGCTCTTCAAAAGCCTAAAGATACTCCCCGGGTAAATCATGCTCATTTTACTCCAAGAGTGAACATCAATAGAAGCACCAACCAAAAGGTGAACAATACCAAAAGATTTTATGATCACAGAAATTTCTTCTTTAATGGACAATTTTTTTCATGCCATAAATTTGGTCATAAGGTTGCTCAATGTGTTGCTTACAAAACTATCATGACTAGAGAAGCAAGAAAACAAAGGAGCATGACAAGAATCAAGAAAATCCCTTATAATAACTTTTCTCCTCTTGAAGATGAAATTGAATGTTCATTTTGTAATAACTTTGGTCATGAATAATCTGAATGCAGGAGAAAATTTCAGCCAACAATTCAAAGGGAGCAAACATCAACAAATTCCAAGGTATGGAAAAGGAAGGAATTTTAGTCAGAAAGATGTGGCATAGCTCTGTTTGCAGAAGGACAAGAAAATCAATGGTACATTGATAGAGGATGCTCTAAACACATGACATGTGATAAAGATAAACTCATTTCATACAAATCTTTGGAAAAGGAAAAGAATGTCTCTTTTGGAAATGACACACCAGCTGTCATTAAGGGTAAATGTTCTGTTTATTTAAAAGAAAAGGTTAAAGCTGGAAATGTTATGTACGTTGATGGTTTAAATCATAACTTGTTGAGTGTTAGTCAAATGTGTGATCAAGGAAATGAAGTTGTGTTTCGATGAAAAGAATGTGTGGTTCATGAGCTTGACACAGGAAATACCATAATCAAAGGTACAACAAGTCCAAGCAATCAATATATACTAAAATTAGGTAAAAAACAATTTTATCTCAGCAAAATAGAAGAGAACTAGTTATGGCACAGAAGATTGGGGCATCTAAGCTTTTCTCAAATAAGAAAAGTAGTAGGCTCAAGGTGGTTCATGATCTTCCAGATATCATCATCCCAGAAAACATCATCTACAAACCTTGTCAATTCAGTAAGAAATCTAGAGTTCAATTCAATGCCAAAGAAGGATCAACAAGTAATCCTCTTGAACTCATTCATACTAATTTGTGTGGGAAAACAAGGAAAAAGTCACCTCGTGGAGAAGAATACTACATTTTATTCATTGATGATTTTTCTAGAATGTGTTGGATTGGTTTACTCAAGCATAAAGATGAAGCATTTGAAAAGTTTAAAGTTTTCAATGCTTTAGTTGAAAATGACTTAGATCTAAAAAGAAAAAGTCTCAGATCTGATTGGGGAGAGAATTCATATCAAATGAATTTTTTTAATTTTTTTAACAACATGGAATAAAGAGGCAGCTATCTATTTCCAAAACTCCTCAACAAAATGGTGCAGTGGAAAGAATGAATAGAATAGTTCAACAAATGGATTGAGCTATGCTTGATGAATCTGGAACTCCTGACACCTTCTGGGGTGAAGCTGCATATACTGCAATTGATATTCTCAACAAAGCTCATGTTCGTGTAAATAGTGATCAAACTCCATATGAACTTTGGTATGGTAAGCCTCCTACTGTAAAACACTTCAAAGATTTTGGAAGCAAATGTTTCATAAAAAAGAACAATGAAAAACTTGGTAAGTTTGAACCTAGAGCGGATGAAGGAATATTTATTGGTTATTCATCTAGAAGTAAAGGATACAAATGTTATAATAAGATACTTTGAAAAATTGTTGAATGCATTGATGTTGTAATCAATGAAGCATGCATAAATCCAAAACATGTGACATCAACAAAGGAAGATGATAATGATGAAGATGGTGAATGCTTTCCCATATCAAATCGAAATGATATAGAGGAAGAAATCAATGAATCATCAAAAGAAGATACATCTAACAAGGAAAAGGCTCCATCCAGATATTTTCAAAAGAATCATCCAGAATGTCAAATTCTAAGAGAAAAGGGGTCTAGAGTATAGACAAGAAGAAATATTGTAGGAGATTATAGTTATCTATCATTATTATCCACCATAGAACCACAAAATGTCAATGAAGCTAGCAGAGATGAATGTTGGGTTAAGGCCATGGATGAAGAACTAGACCAAATTGAAAAGAATGATACTTGGGAATTAGTTCCTAGACCTCACGATAAAAATGTTATAGGAACAAAATGGATATTCAAGAATAAGTTGAATGAAAATGTAGAGGTTATTAGAAATAAATTAATGCTTGTTTGTAAAAGGTATGCTAAAAAAGAAGGTATAGACTTTGACGAAACTTTTGCACCTGTTGCTAGACTTCAATCCATAAGAATGTTTCTTGCTCTTTCAAGTTTTCAAAAATTCAAAGTATATCAAATGGATGTAAAATATGCATTTCTTAATGGAGATTTAGAATAAGTATATGTTGAACAACCAGAAGGATTCATTCTGGGAAATGATGCAAAGCTTGTATGAAAAATCAAAAAGGCTCTATATGGACTAAAACAAGCTCCAAGGGCATGGTATTATCATCTTGACAAATATCTTCAACAACAAGGTTTCACAAAAGGATCTGCAAAAAACAAATTATATACAAAAATTGAGAATGATAAACTGTTAATTATTGTTGTTTATGTTGATGATATCATCTTTGGCAGTAATGAAGAATCTATGAGTCAAAACTTTTCTTATGTTATGCAAAAAGAATTTGAAATGTCTTTACTTGGATAGCTAACTTATTTTCTTGGTCTACAAGTACAACAAACAAAACATGGCATCTTTATTTCACAAACTAAATATCTCAAGCAGATTCTGAAGAAGCACAGAATGGAAGCTTCTAAACCAATATGTACTGCAATGGTAACAGGATGCAGTCTCAGTTCTAATGATGAATCTCCTACACTAAATCAGCCAACATACAGATCTATGATTAGAAGTCTAACTTATATAACAAGTACTAGACCATATATCATGCATGCAGTGGGAATTGTTGGAAGGTTCCAAGCCAATCCAAAGGAATCACATCTTCAGGCTGTAAAAAGAATATTCAAATATCTCCAAGGAACTCAAGGCTTTGGTCTATGGTATCCTAAAGATACAGATCTCACTCTTCATGCATATACATATGTGGATTGTGCTAGAAATGTTGATGACAGGAAAAGCACTAGTGGAGGTTCATTATATATGGGATCACAATTAGTATCTTGGTTTAGTAAGAAACAAAGTTCGATTGCCTTATCTACAACTAAAGAAAAATATGTTGCTGATGATCTCATTGCACATGACTACTCTGGATGATGCAAACATTACAAGATATTCAAATCACATGTTCTCCACCCATCTCCATTCTATGTGATAATACAAGTGCTATAAGTATTTTGAAAAAACCATTCATGCACTCCAAGACCAAGCACATACCCATTAAGTACAACTTTTTACAAGAACAATTACTTGAACAAAAGGTTAAATTGCAGTATGTTCCCTCCAAAGAATAGGTTGTTGATATATTTACCAAAATGCTTCCTAGAGAAGCATTTCGAATATCTCAGACAAAAGCTCGAAGTTGTTTCTACCTCATCCTATTGTTAAAACCAGTTTCAAATGAATGTTTCCTATATGCAGGTTTCATGAAGCAGAGTCGTGTATATACGCAAGTCTCTGTGCTTGCAGTAGTGTATGTCTTTTTTTGATAGAAAAATAGTGGGTCAGACTCAAAATCAGTTTATGACATGGGTGTTCAACATGATATTGATGGTTATAGTATGTCGATATGATTTTCTCGTTACTATTTATTTTATTAATGAAGATGCCTTGATGAATGAATTGTTGACAATGCATAGGTTCAGGGGGAGAATTAATCTTCAAAAACATTATGCATTGTGGCATCATGGTTGCTGAATTCATCTATGGTCTCAGACATTCATATAATTTGTTGCAAAATTCATGTAAAGACCTATGGTGTAATAATATGTCTCTTTCTATCATAGTCTATTATGAATGAGTCCCTTTAGACATATGATGTAATTTATACCCCCATTATGCATGGGAAGGATGATGTAATAATTGTAATTTTTCAAGTCATGTATGACCATTTGGTATATCCCCACTTGGTTGGGTGATTGATGTATGTCTAAGTCATTGGTGATAGGAAGGTCATCCTCACATAGTTGGGTTATAGAGTCATGCTATTCTTTTGAAAAATATTTCTACAAACATTGCATGTGCTCAGGGGGAGCAAGGACAGTACAATGCATCTTAGCATGTACTAAGGAGAATATCTTGGTCTGCCCTTTTTCCTTGATGTCAAAGGGGTAGAGTACCTTGGTGTTGCTTGATATATCTAACAGGTTCTATAGCTTGAAGTAATCAACACCAATATGGTTGCCATCAAGTCCAAAGGGGGAGATTCTTAGCATTATGGTACATGTGTTGTCCTTGATGGAAACCCACTCATAGGTCAATTTAGAATTGATAAGGAAACTCACATTGTAACAGGTCAATTCAGAGATAATAGGGTAATGGTACAGAAGAATAGGATGATAGGACAAAGGACTATAGATCAGAATCAAGCAATTGAAGAAAGATAATTTTTTTAAGTTGTATTAAGTTGTATACGCTGGTTCACCTAGTCCAAATAGCGTATACAAGTGGGCTCACAGAAAAAAAGGTGTGTATACGTATGCATGCACTTTCACAAGAGGAAAAGCATGTATGGGATGAAAAATTAAGGTTAATGAATACCAAGGGTCCATACCATGGTAATAGCCCACAATATTGAGTGAAATAATGGTTACTTGATCCCATCCAAGAATACCATGGGTTCTAAGTGTTGTTTTGGTCTGAGGTATTGAGAAAGACTAAAACTATATAAGGAGGAGAAGATCAAAGGGTTAAGTGTGCAAGTGAAACGATTTTTCATGAATACTTCTATCTGAAGTATAGTTTATGTTGTAAGGGCTATCGTTATGACATGATCTAAAATATCTTATGCACCCTTGGATACAGTGTTGGATTAGGATCATGAGACCTGAAATGGCTTATCATTGTATGATCTGATAATGGATGGGATAGATCTGAATGCTAACGCATATTTTATCCTTTAAATTGTATGATCTGGGTATGTCTGAAGACTGGAATAGTTGTGAAGTTATAATTTATTATTTGTAGATCTATACGTGGGTTCGCCTTGGTGAAGACGTGTATACACGCTAGTTCGACACTTCCAAGTAGAGTATGAAGAATAAAACCTTGTTGTTTAGAGATGAATGATCTATCTAATCAGTGTTGTTGATTTACTGTTGTTTGTCAATAATTTCTTCATTAGATCTGAAAGTAAAGTTGATTGTATAAGGAAATTGAGTCTAGTTTATTGATTAATTGAGTAAGAAGGGAGATATTTGCTGCTATCTGTTTAGAACTCTGTAATTTGACATTAGATCTTTATAATGTCACTTGTTGGTATAATTTTTGATTTAGAGGTTTCATGAGTCAGTATCTTTAGAGGTATACGCAGGTTGGGTTAAAGGAAGTAACGTATACATGCAGGTTGGATTTGCTGAAGTAGCGTATACATTCTGACATATGATTTTTGAGGTTTCAGTTGGTTCTGGTTGTTGATGCAGTGTTATGGGTTCAGCTCAATATTCTTGTGACAGTGATCTAATTTTTCAGATTGACTGATGGTTGATAGATGCAGTTGTATTGTAGTGGTGATTTATTTTGGGCTTGAATGTTATTGATGGGTCCAGTATGAAAATTTGATGAAACGTGCCCTACATATTGTGTTGTTGTGTACCAGGAGTATCCAGTCTGAAAAATTATGAAACGTGGTCCCTGGAGGAAGAGTTAGAGTAGTAACCTTCTATAGGTCGGTGCCTACATATTGGTAAACATATCAGCTAGTACAAGAGCTAGGGGGTTGGAGCTCCCATCTAGTAGAAGTTGGAAAACGAGTGAAGGTTGTATTCTTCAACAGGTAGATGCTTGCATATTGGAAAAGTCTACACTAGGAAAAAACTTGTAAAGAATTTTTATTATAAAAATATTGAAGATTGAGACGACAACAACGGTGTTTTTTCCCACATTGGGTTACCACCTAAAAAACCATGGTATTCATGTGTGTTGCTTATGTGTGTTGATTTCTTATGTTCTTACTGAATCTGTTTACTCCTTAGTAAATGAATCACACTCTGATCTAAGACAATAAATTAGTTGTTTAACAAAGTTCATTATATATACATTGGTTTCATTATTTATATGCATGGACATACACTAGTTGGTTTCAGAAAAATAGTGTATACAGTTTTAAAAGGAAAATAATTATTGTGAAAGTTAAGATATTGATTCACCGCCTCCCTATCAACATTTTTCCGAAAAATCCCTAGCTACATCATCATTGTATCCTCTAAGTAGCTCGAAGAATCCCAACCATTAATGCCTTGTAAATATCTCTGCCACGAGAGGATGTTAATTTATTCTAGTTATTCTGGTGGGACCTCTTCTCTTGAAACCCCCTGCCATCTTTTCTCTCTGTCAATATGTTTGTATGAATTTTGGTGGATATAGCTTAAGATATTTCCCAGATGAATGAGGGTTTAGACTTTGGGAGGGTGATGACTACAATTGTCCCTTACTCTGGTCAATCCTCCAAACAATTATGTCTATCTCTATGAACATTGTAATTACTAAAAGAAATGACAAATTATTTTCTTTTTTACTTTACAAATGAAAGCACAAAGGATATGGGTACCTACCTTTCACTGCAATTCCTTGGTTGAGGATAATTATTGAATAGCTGGGCCTGAGGAAACCCCTCATAGAATTTTTCCAACTCTCACTATTTCCTATAGTTTTCTTGTGTTTCCTATAGGTGCTCACTATAGGATGGCTAAGACTAGCTTTCCTCACTATTTCCTATAGTTATCCTGCATTTCCTGTAGGTGTTCACTATAGGATGGCCAAGACTAGGTTTCTCCTTTGATGTCTCCTCTAGGTGGTCGCAGCTCTCAAAATCTAGAAATGAAAGATGTCTTGCATGAAAGTTAGGGAATATTTCTATTTATGGTCAATTTCATTGAGTGATGTGCTGGATGTCTGAGTATGTAATTTCTCCTTTTGGACTGTTGGCCCACTATTAGTTATCATGCAACCCTTTCTCATAATCTTCACCCACTCTTGTACAATGTAACTCGACTACCTTTCTAATTTATTTCCTTTGATGTGACCTTTCCATGTGTTCAGTTGGCTAACACTTTAACTTTTTGTTATCAGGCTGAGGGTGGCCAAGTTAACTGGCCACCTTCAACTTATAAAACCAACTTTTTCATATTCCTATAGTTTTTATCATATTCATACTTAGGAGAGAGTGTGGATGAGGTGACATACCTGTGGCTTCCTTTTCTTTGTTGATGTATGCTGGAGGGTGGCTCTATTGTGCTGCTTATGGTTCAAGTACATCTTCTCTTCTGCTCTCGTTGTGTTGATTTTATTCTACTGATAGGTTGTCTTCTTGTTGTGATGTGTAGGTGTTGGCCTCTTCTCTTATTGTTGAGCTTTGGGGAGGTGCCATAGTGCCTACAAGTGTGCTACTACTCTTCCAATGCATGAGTGTTGAAGGATGAGACTATTGTTGTTTCAATATAGGCTGCTACAGGGTTTCCTATGGTACTACAGGAAATCTTGTAGCTGCCTCTTTTTAAATTTCTTTGGTCTTTATTTTTCTTGGAGGGTGAATAGATGTTGAAGTAAGAGTGGAAGGTGTGGCCATGGAGTGGTAGGTGAGGTAGGCTTCTGGTGGTGTGGCTCTTTTATTTTTCTTTGTTTCCTTTCTTTTTCCTTTTTTTTTTTTTAAATAATTTTTCTTCTTCTAAGTGGATTTCGTGATGGACATAGAGGGTGACATGGTCATTCAATGGTGTTGGTTGAGATGTGTTGAAGTCAATGGACTCCCATTTTCCACCCAAAATAGGCCTGCATCATTATTTTTCAATTGGAATTCCATTCTTGTATATTTTTAGGGCTTCTTGTAGTACTACAAGAAACTCCCATAGAAGTCACTGAATTTCTTGAAAATTGGATTTTTTTTTATGGTTGGAGACGAGTATGGATGAATGAAACATGGCAGTCATGGAGGAGATGAAATGAATGAAGAAAAAATGGGGTTTTTCATGGCTTGCTTCCCTCTGAACTTGGTGTCCATTATTTTCTTGAAAATTACCTACAAAAGCTAGAACTATTATGAGTGGGTAGGTTTGAGGTCCCTACCATTATTTTTGTCTTTTTTTCTCTCTTTTTTTTTTGAAAGACAACCAAGTTTTCTCAAAGGAGTCTTTCATCCTGGTTTCCTTCCCTATGCACCTCAAACGAGATTTTCACCCAAGGGTCTTTTATTTTTCTCTTTTTCTTTTTTTCACTCGTGGGCTTCCTCAAGGAGTTTTTCAACCCAAAAATGGGCCTCAGGTGCCTCATGGAGGTTTTCACCTAGGTCCCTTTTTTTTTTCTTTTCCTTTTTTTTCAAAGATTCAACAATCTTCAAGAATTTGGTGAGGTGGAAGTCGAGACTCCTTCAATCACCATTACTACCTTACTGATACTACTGATGAACTCCTTTGATAGAGGTTTTTTGTAGGCTTTCAATCTATACCCATTGACAAGCAAGGGGATACCTTCTTCATCAATGGTTCCTATTTGAACAGCCTTGTTGTCATGGAAATTTTCTATCACATATGTGCCCAACCATCTGGTCATCAACTTGCCTTTGAAATCCTTGAACCTAGAGTCATACAACAAAGCCCAATCACCTTCTTTAAATAATTTGTCTCTAATATTTTTGTCATGCTAGACCTTTCTTTGTACTTGAGTCACCTCTATGTGTAGGAGGGTCTGCATCCTGAATTCATCTAACCCATTGAGCTAGAACCGCCTCTCTTGTTATGCCCTTGTAACATACAGATCCAACTGTGCTGCCATGTTTAAAGTGTTGTACTCAAACTCAATGGAGAGTAGAGCCTTCTTCCCATAGACCAAATCATAAGCGGTGAATCCAATGGTTGTCTTCCAAGTTTTATTGTAGGCCCAAGTGTCCTCCACTAGTCTATCAACCCAATCCTTCCTGATGCTACTCACCACCTTTGTTAGAATGCTTTACAATTCTCTGTTTGTAACTTTTGCTTGTCCATTGGCCTAAGGGTGGTAAGGAGTGGACTTCATGTGCTTGATCTTATGCTATCTTAACAGATTCACAATCATGTGTGAGGTGAATCGAGTGCCCTAATCAGTGACTAGATCTCTAGGGTATCCAAACTTGTAAAACACATTCTCCCTCAAGAACTCAACCACTTTCTCTTCTATGGCTACCTTGACAGCTTTGGTTTCAAACCACTTTATTAAGTATTCAGTGCACACAATGATGTACTTTTTATGCCCCGATGGAGGATCAATGGGCCCAATGAAATCCATGTCCCACTTGTTAAATGGCTCAAAAATTCCTTGAGGTTACAAAGGCATTTCATCCCTGGGAGTAGGTTTCCTCATTCTTTGGCACCAGTCACATTGGCTAGTATATCTTCTTTCATCTTGGTGGAGAGCGAACCAATAGTATCCAACTTGTAGTACCTTGAAGGCTGACCTTTTGGATCCAAAGTGACCTCCACAAGGCCCATCATGACAAGCGAGAAGGATGTCAAAAAATTCTTCCTCCCTGACACATCTTCTCAGAACTTGATATAAGCCCAAATTGAAAAGATTTCCCCCAATCCAAGTGAATGGGGCATTTTTTCTTATAATTATTATCTTTTCCTTGGAGGACAAATTTGGAGGGAATTGTGCATCTACTAAGTAGTTGGCTATGTCATCAAACCACGAAGAGAGAACTAAAATGGCGAATAAATTCTCATTTTGCAGCTAGTCATAAACCATTCCTTCCTCACCTACAAGCAAAGCCAATCTGGACAACAAATCTACAACTGCATTTTCTCTGCCATGCTTATCAATGATAGTTAGATCAAATTGTTCTAACAAAATAAACCGTGTAATAATTTTGGCATTCACATCAGGTTTTTTCATCAAATATTTAATAGCAGCATGGTCAGTGTGTACAAAGGTCTAGTAACTAGTAATGTAATGTCTAAATTTATTCAAGGAATGGACAATAGCTAGGAGCTCCTTTTCAGTCAAAGTGTAGTTCAACTCAGATTTGGACGATTTTTTGTTGAGGAAGTAAATGGAATAAGGTGGTTTGTCATCTATCTAGCCCAAATATTCTCCTATAGCTTTGTCAGAGGAATCAACATGGATGTGGAAAGGAAGAGCCTAATTTGGACCTCGGAGTATAGGTGCAGTAGTCAACTTGTCCTTTAGGGTTTCTAGGGCCTCTTGGTAGCTTCTTGGCCATAAAAATTAGGAGTCCTTAGCCAATACTCCAAACAAAGGCGAGGCTACCTTGTTGAACTCTTTTATGAATCTCCTATAGTATCCAGCTAAGCCTAAGAAACTTATGACATCCCTCTGCGTTTGAGGAGTAGGGACCCTCTTTATGATATCTATCTTATTTGGGTCTACTTGCAGTCCTTCTTAGGATATTTAATGACCTAGAACGGTCCTTGTGGTAATCAAGAACTCACAATTCTCAGGACTAAGGGATACATTCATTTCAATGGATTTGTTTAATACTTTTCCCAAGTTAGAGAGAGCCTCCAGGAAATCACACCCATAGGGGCTGACATCATCCATATAAATTTCCACAGACTCATGGACTAGCACTTCAAAGATGCAAAGGAATGCCTCTGAAAAGTGGCAGGGGTATTTCATAACCCAAAAGGAAGGACCCTATAAGGAAAGGTACCCGAGGGATAGGTGAAGGTGGTTTTATCCTGGTCCTCTGGGCGGATTTGGATCTGATTATAACCATTGAATCTGTCCAAGAAAGAGAAGAACTTCTTCCTTCCATACCATATAATACTTGGTCAATGAAAGGTAGTGGGAAATGGTCCTTTTTTGTGGCTTTTTTTAGCTCTCTGTAATCCACACAGATCCTCCACTTCCATTTTTCTTTGGAACCAGAATAAGAGGAGACATCCACTCACTATCTGAGATGGGGTAAATGAACCCTGCATCCAACAACTTCTGCAGTTATTCTTTGTCCAAGGGTTATCTTTATCTTTCTTCACTAACTCCTCAAGGGACATGGTGTTGGGGGGCTGATTCTTGAGGATTTTCTCAATTCTTATTCTTCATCAAGTTGCCCCCCTCTTAAGTAGCATCTAGGGTAAATATTAGGGAAGCGTAGACTTCATCTTCTTCCTCCTCTTCTAACCATAAAGGTAGGTCATGCTCCAGAGACAGTTGAGCAGGAGGGTACAAGACCAACTATTTGGACAAATTCCCATTTTTAATTGTCATATTCCCAGCCCCACAACTGATGTAAGCATTAACAGTGGCTATCCATGGCCTCCAAAGGATGAGAGGATAACCATTGAACTTGGTCTTAGGTTGGATAACTAATAAGTTAGCAAGGTATTCTTAGGAATCAATGGAGACCATCACATCCTCAACAACTCCATCAGGAGCTACTGTGGACCTGTCCGTAAGCTGCAAGATTGTTGTGGTCTTTCTTAATGATCCTTGGAGATTCAGTTTAAGCATAGTCTCCTTAGTAATCACATTGATGGCAGCACCAATATCAATCAAGGTATGGGGGACAATGATGCCATTAATGTGTACATCTACCACATGACTTCTAGGATCTAGAAACTTTGGACAAATTACTTGCCCCAACATTAAGTTGGATAGTTGTCCAATGACATTAATGGTAGGGATTTCTTTCTTTTGCCTCCACAGATGTTTAAAACATTTCTCCTTAATCCTTGGAGAAGCAGGATTTTAACACAAGTTTTTCAGTTCACCCAAAAGTTCAGTCTCTTCTAGGGTGTGCTGGACAAGATGAATTAATCTCTCAGGAAAAGGAGGTGGATTTTCTTGAGGGACACTCTCCTCCCTTTCCTCTTCATGCTCCTTAGGTGGAGATGGAGGCTAATTATCCAGAAGAACTCTTCCATACCTCAGGTTAATTTCTTGAATTTCCATAGCATAAGTAGGGTAGGATGCTTCTCCATTGTAGCCCTGTTATGTCTGTCTATTTTTTAGTTTCGGATTTGGTTGAGTAGATATCTGAGGTTACTTAGGTGGAGCTGGGCATAGGAGCTATGGATGAGATGGAGGTGGAGGCAATAAAGATGGAGCTTGGTTGTATGGGGACCTCCACCCTTGGGAAGGTGCATTCCAGTGATTTTGTGGAGGAGCATATGGCTGAAATGGTTGGTTGGCAAGTTTGGAATGGTAGTGAGGTGAAAAATACCAGGGATAAGGTGTGGACCCTCAAGGACGAGTAGGAAGGCACCAAGGAGGAATGGGCGTATTCTAGTTAGGTTTGTAATAGGAATAGGATGCCCCTGGCATGCCTTGCTGGTATGATCAAGGTCCTTGAGGCCTGCTTTGGTTGACATAGTAGAGTTTTTCATTCACCCCTTCAGTTCCCTGATACATTTCTTTTAGTCCAAGAAGAGAAGGGAACTTGTCTATGGAGTGGTTTTCCTCATATACCGAGCAAACTTCTATAAGATTTAATGGAAATTCATTCCTAGGGTTTGTCCTAGTGCATCTAGGGTAGAAGACAGCTAAGGCTCTCTTTGCTTCCTCTTGCATCATCTTGATCTACATGGTATCCATTTGCAGAGCAAGGGTACACAACATTTCACTCTTAAATTCTTCCAACATGTTACCAATTTCACTTTTTATGGATGTGCTGGAGGAGGATGAACTAGCCAAAGCTTGACTAGCACTACCCTTCTTTATAGCTTCCCTAGAATGATTTTTAAAAGTTGTCTTGATATCATCATAGGGTAACTGATAGATGTCCCCTCTTGATAGAAGGTTTAGGGTTTCTAGGAGATCTTCTTTGATCCATCTAAGAAGGACTTGCTTAAGTGATTCAAGATCAAGGGTTCACCTGGCCCTTTTGTAGCTGAGTTGGAATCTTTCCTCATAATCTTCTAAAGATTCATCATGTCCCAAGGTCATTCTAAAAATTTCCTCTTTAGTATCTTTGGATCTGCAGTAGTCCCTATACCTTTTTTTGAAGGCTTGTTGCATCTCAGCCCAGGTGGTGATGCTATCCCTAGGTAAACCCATGAACCAGTGCAAGGCTACATATTTGAGAGTGGATGGGAACAATTCCAACTTCTGTTTATCAGAGGTGTAATCATAAGTTCTGCATATGACAGAAAATTCAAACAAAAAGGTATTTGGGTCCTCTAAGGTTAGGCCATGGAAGTGAGGAAGGGCGTAGGGGCTTATGTTTTTCATCCTAGAATATCCATTAGTTTCTTTGATGGGAAAACACCCTCATCTCTATTCTCAACTCCTTCTCTATCTCCAATCCCATTTCTATTTTCAGCCATGGTGTAGGTTGGTGGAATGGTCTCTTTTTCTTCCCCAATAGGCTCTTCAAAAATCTCTGGTTGTTCGCCTAATGGGTCCTCTAACTCATAGCCATCGAAGAAGAGGGAAGGTTGGTTGTTTCATGTGGTGGGGGTATTTGCAAAAAAATTCCATAAGTTGTCTCTACTCCTACAAGCTATGAAAGGAGTTTGCTTCTTTTTTATTAAGGGGTTTTTTACAAAACTACTTGTAGAATGGAAAGAAAGCAAAACAAAATTGCAACTACTTGTTGAATGGAACTACTTGCAGAATTGGAAAGAAAGAAAAATATTGCAATTATTTACAGAATTATAAATAAGGAAAGAAAGAAAGAGGAAATTTCATCTACTTAGACACCTCCCCCGTAATGTGCCAAAAATAGATGAGCACCAGTATTGCAACAAGAATGTGGCAACTCCTAGGGTTACCAACTTTACTTCATCAACCTGAGCTTTGTACAAACTTGGAGGTGACAGCGTTGTACACACAATAGATGCAATGGTCTACTCTTTTTACTTTTCATTTGGGGCGATAGACCAATAGGGTTTTTCAAACCAGCCTTCTATTGACTAGGAGTCTAACTACCAAATGGAAAAGGGAAAATTATCCTTAATGAAATAAAAGGGATGCTGCCTACTCTAGGGAATGAAAGACTAAACTGGAAGATGTTATAAGGGACATGAAATCATCTAGCTACACATTTACACATTTTGTCTAGCTTAACATTGTTTATAACATGTGATGATCTATACTAACTGAGCATGGAATCTTATCTAAGAAGTATTATGACTGTTGCATGCACTACTAATTTAGAAATTCAAGGAAAAAAAAAAACTTTTTTTGATGTTTAGTTTTATGAATGCAAATGCTAATTTTCACTTGTTCTTTGGCAGGGGAGACAAATATGGAGGGAAATGTATGGACTAGTCACAAGGCTATGGAAGCCAAGTGGAGGCCTAATCTAAGCTCAGATAACAATTTTTGCTAAATTCAGCCTTAAAATAGGCTGCTATAGGGTTTCCTGTAGTACTACAGGATGTCCTAGTTCTACTACAGGTGGCCCTATTTTACTATAGGAAATAGGCCGAAAGCTTAAAAGATGGTAGGAAAGGTATAATGAAGTGTGGAAAATGTATCTAATGGGGAAATAAGTCATGGAGGAAGTGCACACTATCTAGGGCTCAGTAAGATGCTTCAAGATGGTTGGATTTTCTCAATGGAAATGACAAATTTGCTTACAAAACAGGAATGGATTTATGGTTTGGTGGACCTTGGCAACATGGGTGGATAGGACTTGGATGAGGTGAATGAGATGAGTTCTCCCTGCAAATTTGAAGCTCCTGCAACAACATACACTCTTTTCTTCATTTATGCACAAATTCATCTATACATGGAAAAGATGAGTTGAATGGAGGAAAACATAGTTGTGAATAGCTAATGGCTAAGTTCATGAATGGAAGTTCTTTTAAACCATAGCAAACTCAAGTGATCAAAATGAAAATTGAAAATACTTCTAAGAAACTCAAAGATAGTGATCTATTCAACAAGAAAACCTAGATTATGTAGTAATCAAACAAGAAATATGTTTTTGGGTTGTGTGAATGGAACCCTCAAGTCATTATCCTATAAGGAAGATGAAGTGGAAGCCACTATCACAAGCTTTTCTGAAGTGTTTATTGTCACTATGATACCATTTATCTAACTATCCACAAATGGAAGAAAACTAATTAATCACCCAAATACTTGTAGATTAACAAAACCAAAATCACTTCAGCATCTAAATATAAATGTATTCTAAGAATACATGTACAAAAAGAGGAACCTCTGCTGCTAGGATTGGGCCCTAACCCAAAATCTTTAGCCCTCTAAGTCAACTCAGTGTTGGATCAAGGGAATGCTTCTCATTTTCATTAAAATACCAAAAATACATAAGAGTCATCAATCACAATGTCTTAGCTCAAAAGTGCCTCTTGGATACAAAAAAAAAAAAAATCCTAATGAAGCTCTAGGCCTCCTTATTTATACAACTGAAGCTACCAACAACTTCCTTAAATTTAGGAAGGCTTGTCTCCCAACTCGAGATCAACTGGTCTTCAACTATCACTAGCTTAGCTGCTAATGAATTTAATGGCTCGGCTGCTTGTAACTTCGAGCTGATGAGAGCTGTTGGAGGAATCTTCAAGTGAGTGAGGAGTTAAGGAGGGAGATCCAATCTCCTAAAATCCCTCTTGCTTGTCTACTTCGAGTTCCTGCACTTTAATTAGACAAACATTTCTCTAAAACCTGACTTTAATGCACATTAGACCACAAGACATGACATCTCATATTTACCCTTCCCACTAAGCAAAATATAACAAAACATGTAAATAAATGTGAGAAAAGTTTATTTTAATAAGCTAGAGAGTGGAATTAAGGTCCATATAATTTACCCATTGATGAGCCTCATCAGAGCCAATGTGAAAATTCCTTTGCATGTGCTATGAGGATGTAAATAAAACAAATGGGGTGAGCGTTCGCCTACCTTGTGACTCTTGGACTACCCTCATGACTGTTTGACTTCCCTATGACCTTTCAATTCCTACATGAATTTTGACATTCTATACATGTCTCTTGGACTTCCACTTTACATTACAGTTCTCCAATATTGAATTTAAATAATCCACAAATGATGTGGTAAATAATGACTCATGATAGAACATGACATGACACTGATGACATAGACTACATGATGATATGCCAATGCCAAGCCACTCTTATTTCTTCTTTCTTTGTGTCTTCTTAAAAGATGGAAAATGTTATTCTTCTTCCTCCTCCATAAGGATTGAAGGTAGGTAGTCTTTAATGTGATCTTGATTTTAAGTTGTTGTCGCAATTTGGTGTCCCTTTTTCTTTCTTGAATGATAAACTTATATTTGTAGCTAAAAAGGCATATTTTAGCAGGATCTCCTTCTGCATCTCCTTCATCCTCATCCTGTAATAACAAGATGTGATACCTACAACTAAAATCCATTCATGATAAGATGACATCAATTTGATAAACCCCTAGTCTAACATGATTCATGATAGCCACTGACTAAGGTGGAACCAGGTGATAGGCTGGGAGACAGGCTCATGGATTGCGCAATTGCACAACTCCGGAGGTCAAGGACCAAGACGGAGTATTGAGACTATGGAATGCATAGTTTAGGAAGGCTAGGGCTAGTCATTTGCTTAGTTAAAGGGCTCAAGGTGTAAGGATGAGGGCTTGAGGATTGAGGTTTACCAATGAAAATTTCTAGAGGGATAGAGGCCAAGGGATTACGCAGTTGTGTAGCTCAAGGATTCAAGGGCTAGGATTGAGCCTTGTGATGGTGCAATATGCAGTTCAGGGAGGCCATGGAAAGATAACTACACAATTGAGGGGATCCAGGGATCAGGATTGAGCCTTGAGGTTGGCCAATGCATAGTTGTGGAGGCATAGAGGAAAAATGATTTTTCATTTGCATAGTTGAAGGGTTCAAGGCTAAGGATTGATGCTTGAGACTATGCAATTCACATAGGAGATTCATTGGAGGTAGGGATTGTGCAGTTCTAGAGCTTAAGGGTCCAAACTAAGCACTAATATCATGTAATGTGTAGTTCTAGAAGGTAGAGACTATGCATTGTGCAGTTCCACAAGGAAAGGTTGAAGCTTAAGGACTAATACTGCACAGTGTGCAATTTAGGAAGGCTGAGTGAGGCCAAGTTGCTCGAGTGGGAACATTTCTAGATTTAGATAAGTGTGGGATCAGTGAGGCCAAAGTGAATAGTGATAGGACTTGAGTATGATCACACACTTATAATACTTAATGACATAAAATAGAGCACCCAACACACATGAACAACACAATAAACCCAATGCGACGACATTGCGACAACTTCCCGAAGTGCAACACTAAAGGTATACTTAGTGATGATGGTGATGACAATTTTTCCAGAGTGCTTGAAAATTTTTGAATGAGTGTGATACATATCTACATGATAATAATGACTCATTAGCATCAATATTACCCCTTAAAGCAAACCAAAACTACATTTGTGCAATGTGTGATGCATGTCGTGCCAAAACACAACATTTGGAACAGTAAGTGGAAAGTGTAAACACCACTTGCAAAATGGAAACAAAATTAAAAGTGACACATGTCAGAAAGAAGACATCATGAAAATGACACTTATTACAGTGAAAAAAAGTAAAAGCGACAGTTGTAAACATGAAAGCAAAACTTACAAGAGTGAAGGTGCACAAGAGTGACAATTGGGAAAATTCATTGAAATAGAAGAACAATCGTGGCCAAAAGTGAGAGATTATTGATGAAAATGTGTGCTAACTATCAACACAATTTGAACACCATAGAGGAAATATCTTGATGGACTTTTGTCATACCTATTCAAGCTTGCATAAAAGAGCACACTAGTGAACTTGTTGTGGACTAAGAATGTGTGAGAAGGTGCCTTTGGCACTTACCAATCCAAAATAAAGTGACTATGGAATGAATGATCACAAGATCCATTATAGGCTCCAAAATTCAAGTGTAGACCAAATTGTGGAGGGTGTTTGTTGCAACAACAAAACTTGGTGACACATTAGTAGAACTTCAGGTTCTCTGCTTGGTCTAATATTCTATGCAGGGCCTAGTCATTCAGGAAGTATTGATTCAGTGTACAGATTACTATGGCTTCCCCACTTAACTCAGTTATAGATTAGTCTCCTTCATATATTTCTCAATTTCACACAATCATAAAGCCAACCATATCACAATTTTTTGAATCAGGAGAAAGATAACGTTATTCGCGAGCTTTATATTTTCAGAGTATAGTTTTTCATCTCTATTGTTGCTCTATTGTCAGTAGACCTAGACAGTTCCCTGGAAGAGTCACTTTATGAAAACAAACATTGCTTCGCTCCCACTAAGCCTACACAATATCCCTACGGAGTTTCTTGCTTCACCTCCATGCACAGGAAGTCTTTCTCTTCTTTCACGATTTATTTATTTATTTTATATAGGACTATTCATCGACACTTATTCAGTTCATGGGGTGGAAGAGGGAACCTAATTATTTAGAGTGGAATAGGTTGTTCCCTCAAAGAAGCATACATAAAACCTATGATATTGGTTTTCTCATTTATATTTTCCATTTTCCCTTCTCTACTTGATTGGATCAACACAGGAAACACTGAAACATAAAGAACTGAGAATAGAAATGAGACTCCTAAAATGGATGTGAGTATTATGGTTTCAAAAAAATCTCTCCTTATGAAATGATCATATTTTCCATCAAAACATCATCAACCAAAAGGTATGAACCAAGACGAAGAAGAAGGACTAAATATTAGCCAATTGTTGCAGTGTCACAAGACCCTCTTCTATTTTTCCACATTGTCTTTCGAGCCAAAGGGAACATCCTTCATGCAAAGTCCTATTGAAAAAAACGAAGAAGAGACAAGTCACAACAAGAAAAATAAATAAAAAGGACAAAGAAAATGGAGTCTAATAAAAAACGGGATGCAAGACAAAAGTAAGAAAACACAAGAAAGAGTACAGGGAGTGAGTGCAAGATGAGTGTGCAAGGGAAGAATAATATGCATCTAGACCTACTCCTAACCTAAGTAGCTAGAATGTTAGGGTAAAGTGTAATGAAATTTCCAATTTAACCACCATAACTACTCCTGACCTGCATACACAAAGATACAAGTGATTAAAACAAATATAAAGCAAATATAAAACAATGTGCAATAAAAAAGATAAGTTCTTGAATAAATTGCATAACAAATAGATGGTTTGCTTATTATCAGAAAGATATGTCATAACCACTACCTCTAACTGGCTCACACTTTTACCTTTTTAGTGAAAACCATAACTAAACAAGCCTCAGAGGATTTTTACAAATGTATCTTCATTTGTACTATCCTCCTTAACAAGCATGAGAAAAAATTGAAACTTGTTATTTGCAAAGGAGCTTGCCAAGTAATATTTCTCCAACCACTCAGTGATTAGATCATGAAATTCGAAATAGTCCTCTAGAGAACCCTAAAGTATTTGAAAATATGAATTTTGAATTAAAAGCACAGGATCAAGATGAGAATCTTGGGAGGGAAAATGAATTTGATTGTGTCAGAAGTCTCGTCAAGATAGTGAGGACCTGACATAACCATCAGTGAAGGATGAAGTTCCTCAACTACTTGAGAAGTATCTGAATAGTGAGATAAAGCATGAATATTAATCAATGTGAAACAACTGTCATCAGATATGCTAGTGGAAATATGATAAAACGAATGGAAGTTAATATTATGATCAGATGGACCATTTGTAGCATCATATTATTGATTAGAAGACAACAAAAATAGGTTAGTATGAATAGTTTTTCAAATTCCTTGAACAAAACAATCATCTCCCTTGCATGATAAATATAACAAACCATTTCCTTCTAACTAGTTACACACTCCACTAGCATTGTAATTGTCAAAAGAAGTGAAAAGGAATGCTACTATAGAAAACACATGAAACCAATTAGGATGCAACGAATGAAGAAGAATTTGATTCTCACAATAACGCATGCATTCACCAGCACTTAAGAGGATTTCAGGTGCAATGAAGGAACAAATTAATCATATAACATTCACAAGAAAGATCAAGAATTGACTATTCCAAAATGCATCTAATAGACATGATTCCTTCAGAAAAATATATTCATTGAAATAATCAACTTCACAATTCCATGCTTCCACAATAGATACACACTCCAAACCTGAGTTAAGTACAAGAGCTTTGCATGCAGATGAATCGACTGAAATAGAATCTTGAATCCGATCAGAAACTGAATCTTGAAAGTTAGCAAGACTAAATCTAAAATACCACACATCTTTCAAGAAGGAATTTATATCCAGTGAAACCATGCGAAGTAAAGAATTTTGTGAGAAAAACTAGATTTGAATTAGTTCGAGGATCTTACCAGAGTTGCGAGATCTTGACATAACCATCAATGGAAGTTGAAGTTCCTTGACTTCCAGACAAGTCACAGAACTTTCAAGGATTGTAAAACTGCATTCTGAAGATTGAATCAGATCATGCATGGTATGAGGATAGCTTCTTCCACTTATTTTATGCGACCACTACTAACTGAATGGTAGCCATCTTTGTCACTTATTTGATTGGATTTTACAATTTCAACGACTAGATTACTCAAGTCGAAAGATTCATCTGATCGTGAATCTAGAGATGTCTGAATTGGATAAATTTCATGAGAAAGCTAATTTGAAGAGTTTTTATCATGCATAACAAGAGATCATGAGGGATGGAAAGAATACTCAATGATTTGATTGTTTCCTTTTTCATCATAGATAATCTCACCACCTTGTGTCAATTGAGAAGTTAACTCATTGGATGAAGAACTTGAAGAGCATGGAGTATCTTCATCGCAAGTAGATGGATCGTAAACAATAGAGCACAAGGGATAGTGAGATGAAGAGGAAGTTTTGATAGGAACATCTTCTTTGAACAAATTGGATTCTAGATCTAAATATTTCAAATTAAAATATTATTGAGAAATTGAAATATCAGCTAATGTACCTGGGCATTCATCATCGCATACATCAACAAAGTCATTATCATTAGAATGATTGTTTCCCATGACTATATATTGGCTAAGAAAACCAAATACATCCAATTGACTACCAATTAGTAGATTGAATATCATCCAAGAATGGAAGAGCATCATCTTGACATGGGGGACTTTGAAAGAGGGAAGAGAGATAAAAATTATCTTCACTTTTCTGATCCTCTACTTGTGGAACATGAATTCCTTGTACCTGAACGTAATTTCAACCATCAACTTGAAAGTGAGGAGAGTGTGAAGAACTAGTTGGTGGAGCAAATTGATCAAGTGAATCATGGTACAAATAGTAATGACATGTATATGATAAGGGATAATAAATGTCCCTTAAAGAAGTAACCATTTCAATGGAACCAGATTCAAGATTGAGGTTAAGAGTGCTAAGTCATATTGAGGAATGAAAAGATTAGCCTTCACCCTAGGCTCTGCAAACCATTCCAAAGTTTCCACCATCAAATCTAGATCATGAGAAGTGGATAAAGGTTGAAGAGACAGATCAACAATCTGATTTGCATATTTTCCAACTTTAGCATTAACACATAGAAGGCACCTTGATAAGTACTAGAAAAGCAGGAGGGAAAGGAAACAAAGGAATAATAGGTTCCTCCTGTTGGGATCACGATTTCCATTACACCAAAACCCGCAAGTGTTAGTAAATGGATGCATCGCCAGAGTTAATGGATCCTAGAGAGGCGGTTAGTCCATGTCACAAAACACATGGGGAGCACTGGATTATCCAATGCCCAACAATCTCCCCCCGAGTGTGAGCTAGGTGTGATTCGAACTTGAGACCTTGGCTCTGATACCACTTGTTGGGATCACAATTTCCATTACACCAAAACCCGCAGGTGTTATTAAACGGACACAACGCCAGAGTTAATGGATCCTAGAGAGGCGGTTAGTCCATGTCACGAAACACACGGGGAGCACTAGATTATCCAATTCCCAACACCTCCTATGAAATTAGAGATGTATCATGATTCATAAGATTTGAGGAAGCAAAAGCATCAGGAGGTTCAAATTCACCATGAAAAGAGATATGAACCAAATTCTTAAACTTTTGTTTCAAGAAATCCCAATCTGGGTCTTCTTCCAAAAATTCATAAAAAAGGTGAAGGAATTGATTAGAAAACTCCTCAACTGATTCATTATATTTCATTCTTAATTTATTGATTCTTTTAATAACATCTCGGTAATCATACCTATCAAATTCTAAATGAAGCTCGTTTGTGTTCAAAAGAATAAATGGAAGCGGGTGGTAGGGTATGACACCATCGGTTAACTTGAACTTCAAGTTTGATGTGTCATGTGGAAAGAGTTATTTTTGCTGACAAAACTAACCTCCCTAGGAGTCTAAGACTCTCTAGTGACAAACAAGACAATTAAGATCA
>APFE030157419.1:70231-123432 GCA_000404065.3 Pinus taeda
AATTCTAAATCACAGGAAAAATAAAAAATGCGAGAGAATAACACATAAAACACGTATACATAGAGATTTCCAACTGGATCCCAAAACCGGACTACCAGCTTGATTTTTCATTATGTTCCTTTCAATGTTACAATACATATTTATACATGTCGAAGCATCCAATACCATGGACCGAAAACCATCGCGCCCAAAAAACATGTGCGAAAATCATGCACAAAACCATAGGTGGGTCCGCCCAACCTAACATAGGGTCCAAAACCAAAATTTTCCGGGGCGCTACCTTGGACCCCATAAAGTGTGGTTACGGGTACCCCTCAAACCCCCTGTTAACTATGTGGAAAGAATATAACACAACCCAACATATCTTCTGTACTCAAACCATGGAAATGAGGTAAGGTGGAAGGGCTTATATTCTTCATTTTGGTGTCCCCATTGGTCTCCCGAATGGGAAGGGTACCCTCTATTCTCGCTCCATTCCCCCTAGCATTTCTGTTTTTAGCCATTGGCTCCAAAGGAATGTTTTCTTATGCTTCTTCCCCTATAGGTTCTTCAAATATGTCTGGCTGTTCACCTAATGGTTCTTCTTGATTGTAGCCACCGAAGAAGAGGGAAGGTTGGCTGTGTGAAGTAGTGGGGGTGTTGCACAAAATTTTTCTTGAGTTATCTCTATTCCTACGAGGCATGCAAGGAAATATTTTTGGTTGGTTTTTTCTTTTCCCCACACTGATAGTACCTACAAAAACTGAAATTGTGATTTGAGCAAACCAAATTGCAACTAGTTGAAATGAACTTGTTGAAATGAAATTTGCATAATTGAAAAGGAAAGAAAGGAAATGACCAGTTCTACTTTTGTAGAAATAAACTATTAGCAGAATGTTGCAGGAAAAAAATAGAAGAAAGCAGTAATCACAGAATACTCTGACACTTCCCTGGAAACGGTGCCAAAATGTGTTGAGCACCAATATTGTAGCAATATTGTTGCAACTCCTAGGCTGGCTACTTTACTTTTATCAACCCAGTAGTTTGTAACAAACTTGGAAGCGTCAGTGCTGTATGCACAAGTACTAGTTCTCACTGCAGGTTTTCACTTGGTCAGCTGGTCCAAGATCACTAGGAGCTCAATCCAACTTCTATGGATTCCAGAAGAAGCTCTGTATGTGATGAGAGGAAAGAAATATTGCTCTATAGATGCTATTCTAACTGCAAAAAGGAGAAAGACTGAACTGTAAAGCAAACCTAGTGAACCCTAATTAACCAACTAATTCTACTTTTGTAGAAATCACTATGAAAACCATGAAAGGAATGCCATTACCTACTCAAGGAAGTAAACAACATCTAACTATGTTATTTCTGGAAGTAAATAAGCAAAAAACATATTTTTGGATTTTTATGTATTTTTATATAAATTTGACACGCATGTAATTTATTGTGTGTGAGTGTGGCAGTGAATAGGTGGCGTTGAATGGCAGTTTTGGGACTTGAGAGGATGTAGGATGGTATGGATAGGTCCTAGGAGGTCTTAGGTGGCCTTCTGGAGGCTTTTCCCACACTCAGCTTTCAAAAGAAAGCCTACGAGAAAATCTATAGGAGGACACAGGAAATCTACAGGAGGAAAATAGGGAATCTACAAGAGGCCTATAGGAGGATGCCAAAGGAATTTTTCACTATTTTGAGGATGTGAGAGTGGGTGAAAATGTGGGTGAAGGTTGGAATGAGCTGTTAGGGTGCCTAAGGTCTACCATGAATCACCAAGACAGAGAAAGATGATTGGGTTTGCTCAAGAAGAGAGGGAGAAGTTCTATGGAAAAATGCAGCAAACTAGGGTAAAATTGAGGTGAGATTTGGGAGACCTATAGGGCATGGATCAGATGAAGGATGCGATGGCTGATAAGCTAGCCTACTACTAGAAGAGATCTACTACAAAGGAACTGACAGTCAACCAAGAAGATTAAGCAAACAATGAAGTGAGTGCGTCTAGAAAAATAGAGTTTTGCATCAAAATAATCTAAAACTATGATCTATGGAAGTAAATGATGAGAAATGTTGCAAGAAAGGAAAGCATGAAAGAAGGCTATTGCAAATCAGGAAGTGAGCATGGTGAATAATATCTAAAGCAAAGAAAATCTAGACGATTAACCTATTAAAATGTTACAAACACTAGAAGTCCTATGAGTGAGGAAAATCTGTGTTTTTGGGGCAGCAAGAGTCTTTGCCTCAAATCATGGTCCCACGGGGAGGAAGAGAGGCCAAGGAACTGTTGCTAGCCTTTTGAATCTTTACCGATCACTTCTTAACCTACTAAAAAAATCACAAATGTAAGAAAACTACTAAATCATCAAAAGCAACATATTCTTAACCATGAAACAAATACATCTAACAGCAAATTAATCTACAAAGTGAAGTAAGCATAAAACACAAGTAAAGAGAAGCTTGGTTATTTGGATTGCGGTAACCCAAGATCTTCAGCCCTCTTAGGTAACTCAGTGCTAGCTCAAAAAGGATTCCATCTTTATTTCCAAAACAATAGCACAATTACATGAAACTGTCACAAAATAATAAGCTCAAAATTTGAGTAGAGTTTACATAAGCAAAAAAATTCCAACCCTAGTGAGGCCCTAGGCTTCTCTACTTATAAATGAAGCTACCAACAACTTCCTTAAAATCAGGGAGGCTTGGCTCCCAAAAATTGAGATAATCATTAGTCTTCCTCCACTTGCTCAGCTGCCTTCTAGTGCATGATTCAGCTACTTGTACTCCGAGCTAAATGAAGGGGAATTTGAAGTGAGGAGTAATAAATGAGGGGGATTCCCTCCTATAATTCCTCTCATCTATCCACTTTGAGTTATTTCTTCCATTTTTCCACTGGATCCTTGACTTTCACCTCAAAATCCATCAATAATCTACATTAAATACATGTTAGACCACATCGCACAATAACTAATTCAACTCACTCTATAAGCATAAATATAATCAGAAAATCATTCAATAAGCTAAGAGAATGGTTGCTTTGACTAGGTTAGGAGGTAAAATGAGCCCATATAATTACCCATTTATGAGGCTCATCACTACTAATGATCACTTAACTTGGTCATGATATCTACCTCATACTTCAAGATAGAAGAGAAATTGAATGACTCATCCAACTATGTTTTTTGGAGAGCTAGGCTTGATTTGACTTTGGAGGAGAATGATTTTTTTGAATATGTTGAAGGAAATGTATCTGAGCCTCTGGAGAATGCTTTTCTATTTTCAAATCCAAGTACAAGAAAGGTGAGGTCAAAGCTAAGAAAAATATTATTGATTTATTGAGAGATCATTTGATCACTTATGTTATAATGTTGAATAAGTCTAAGGAAACGTATGATAAGTTGGTTGGGATGTGTGAGGTTAAAAACTTGAACCATATTATTTCCTTAAAAATCAACTCAAGGACATTAAGTTAAACAAGGGGGAGACTATGAAATCATACTTCATGAGGATATCCCAACTCAAGGATCAATTGTTGTTTACTAGAGAAATTACATTTGATAGAGATTTTGTACGAATTTCACTTGTATTTCTTCCTCCAATTTGGGAGACATTCATTAGAACTATTAGCAAAAGTGAGAGATTTCATTCATTTGATGAGTTACTAGGAAAGTGAACTCAAGAGGAGGCCATGATGACTTTTAGAGGGAGAATTAAAAAGCATGAAGAAGGAGAACCCCCTACATTTTCTACTCAAGAAAAGAAGAGGAAAGGAAAAGGAAGACCATATAATTCAAGAAATCCTACACTAGCATCCTAGGACTCCAATAGAATACATAAAAGGGATCTAATAGAAGTTCAATGCTACAATTTCCATAATAATGGCCATTATGCTCGATGAGATTGTCTGGAAAATGGAAATGCTCCAAGGTCCTACAACAACAACAGGTTCAATAATAGAAGAATAAGAGATGTTAATGATGCTCATGAAGAAGGCCACCATGCTCAAAAGAGATTAAGGAACTCAAGGTATGAAAAATAATGCAGCTACTACTCAATCCGAATGTTTTATTATTTATGCTCTTTATCGGTCCTCTCCTCCAAATTTGTTTGATAGTTGGTTGGTAGGTAGTGAGGCTTCTAGACATTTCATTAATTATCATGAAAAGGTCCTTACTTGGCCTATGGAATCTCACTTGAGGGATGCCTTAACTTTTGGATCAAGAATTGAAGGCCTATATAAAGTCAATGGTGGATTGATTCAAGCTTTGGTTCCTGGTAGTAATCATCGATGTGAATTATGGCACCGAATATTTGCACAGCTTCAACGTGAAGCCTTTACTAAGGTGAGAAGGATGGTTTCTGGGATGCCCAAGATTCGTATAGATCATGATGGAGTTTTTCCAAGATGTGAAAGAAGAAATAAAATGAAGGGACCATTTCCTTTAAGTAGGAGTAGGACTAGTGGAATTATTCAATTAATACATTTCGATCTATGTGGACCCATGCATGTGACTTCTCTTGGTGGTTACCTATGCTACATAATATTTATGCATGAATTCTCCCATAATACATGGATTTTCATCTTGAAGCACAAGGACCAAACATTCAATATTTTCAAGGACTTCAATGCCCTGAAGAAAATCAAACAGGGAAGAGAATCAAAGTATTCATGTTTGACAATGGAGGATAATTCATTTCAAATGAGTTCATTGACTTTTGCAAGAAAGTAGGAATCAAGAAGGAGACCATCATACCTTATAACCTTGAGAAAAATAGAGTAGTTGAAAGGAAGAATGAGACTACCATGGAAGTTACCTGAGCTATGTTGCATGATAAAAAGTTGTTGAAGTTTCTATGGGGATAAGTTGAAAATATTGTTATCTGTGTTATAAATAGGACTCCTCATCAAGCCTTGGGTGACAAGACTCTTGAATATTTTTTCATAGATGTGAAGCCCGACGTTGGACATTTAAGGATATTTGGTTTCCCTGTTTACTTTCATGAGCCAAAGGAAAAAATGAATAAGATGGAAGGTTCAGGAAAGAAAGGTATTTTTTTGGCTATTGTGAAAATTCTAAAGCTTATAAAATATATGTACCTGGTCAAATAAATATAGATTTTAGCAAGGATGTGACATTTGATGAAGATGCTTCTTTTGGGAAAGGAAGGGACACTCCTCCCCTACCAATGTAGGAAGAAGGGATGATGACATGGATGTACAAGAAGACTCTCCCATCCCTGAGACAAAGACAGATGTTGTTGATGATCCCATGGAACCTATGGCCCCTCTATACCCCCCTCTTTTTGATCCTCCTACCATTAAGAGAATTTTATGGTTTCGTATTAATTTATAGGATTATGAGAGGCATGTTGTTGCAAGAGGAACTTTCATGGAAAGCAAGAAGTCATGCAAATATCAAGGATATGTTGTAGCAATGAGAAACAAGATACATATAGAACCAAACACGTTTGAAGAAGCCATGAAATGACAAGTACAAAAGGATTTTATGGCTAAAGAATAAGAATCTATCATGAAGAATTATGTATGGAAAGTGGTTCTAAGACCCAAAGGACGGTTTTTGTGACTTCTAAATGAGTGTACATGATTAAGCATAGTGTGCATGGAATTATTGAGAAATACAAGGTGAGATTTGTGGCTAGAGGTTTCTACCAGAAAGAGGGAGAGGATTATGATGACATTTTTGTATTAATTTTCCATTACACTACCATTTGATCTATCGTTTCTCTTTCTACCAGCTACGGATGGACACTTCACCAGATGAATGTGAAGATTGTGTTTCTACATGGCATTCTTAAAGAGGAAGTATATGTTGAGAAACCATAAGGATTTGAGGAACAAGACAGGAAGACTCACATATGCAGGCTGAAGAAAGTTCTTTCTGGATTGAAGGAAGCCCCTAAGGCTTGGTATTCTCACATTAATAGCTATTTGATGAAGTTTGGATTCACAAGGAGCAGTTTTGATCTGAATCTCTACTTCAAAGTAGTCCAAGGTATGCCCCTGATTTTGGTATTATATGTTGATGATTTTTTCTTGATAGGTGGAGAACCTCTTATTCTCGAGTGTAAGAGGGAGTTGGCCTCTGAATTTGAGATGAAATACCTTGGATTGATGCACTAGTTCTTGTGCTTAGAAGTGTGGTAGAGACCTAGTGATGTTTTCCTTTCTCAAGGGAAATGTGTTTTCAAACTATTAGAGAGATTCGGAATGGTGGAACGAAATTTGATGAACACACTAATGGAGATGAGCTTCAAGAAGTTATGTGGAGAAGTTGTAGGACCCAATATAGAAAAATGCCTTTGAATATTGATAGTTGATTAGGGTATTGATTTTCTTAGTGAACACTTGGAAAGACATATGTTTTGTTGTCAACACTCTATGTAAATTTATGACTAATTCCCACATTGGGTTATTTCTAAACATGTGCTAAGATACTTACATGGAACTATCAACCTTGGTTTGAGATATATTTCCAGATATGTGAGACTACATGCATACACTGATGTTGACTGGGATGCAAATATTATTGACAAGAAGAGCACATCAGGGTGTTGTTTTAGCCAGGGCTCTTCCATGATATCATGGATGAGTAGGAAGAAAAAAATTCGTCGTTCTTAACATGGTTGAGGCTAGGTATGTTGCCAGCATTGCTAGATGTGAGGCAGTATGATTAAGGAATCTCTTTAGAGATTTTTTAAAGCAAGTATTGGATATGACTGTGATATAATACGACAACAAGAGTGGGATCCAACTTTCAGAAAATCTTGTGTTCCATGACAAGTCCAAGCACATTGAGATCAGATATCACTATATCCAGGATACAGTGCAAAGAGGAATCATAATACTCCATCACATTTTGATATATGAGAAGATAATAGACATTCTTAATAAGCCTTTTATGAAAGGGAATTTATTGTTCTTCAAAGAGCATCTTGGCATGGTGGATATGACACTCCTGAGAAAGGGTCACGATTGATCGAGAACACTAAGTTATGCTCCTCCCCCTTATTTGAGCTCTCAGAGTGGAAATGAAGCCAAATAGATCCTGGGATTGAGGGAACTCTTGGACAATAGTATAGTTGTAATCCTTACAACTAAGCTATGCTCTTCCCCCATATTTGAGCTCCCAAAGTGGAAATAAAGAAAAATAGCTCAAGCGATTGAGGGAACTCTTGGACAATAAGATAGTTGTGATCCTTACCTCTCATGGTAAGTAATATCTTTCCTATTGTCATTGTAATGTGTGTGTGATCCATGTTTCTCATGGTAATTTGGGTATCCCCCCTACTCTAAAGTCTAGGAATCAACAAGAGTATACCCTAGTATGCATCCTACACACAAGTTAGGCTTGTAGGGATTACCACCCATTTGGCCAATGGGTGAGGAGACTTGGGAGTGTGTGATAATTGTCATTGGTAATTTGGATATCTCCCCTAAGGTATAGGATGCAGGTGTTCTACCACTTGATTCTTGAGGATTAAGGTAGGAAGATCATCGAACAATATGATAGTTGTGATCCTTACCTCTCATGGTAAGTAGTATCCTATGCATTGTCTGACAATAGGATAGTTGTGATCCTTACTTCTCATAGTAAGTAGTATCCTTCCTATTATCATTAGATATAGGGTGGTAGATTAATCTCCCCTATGATGATTCTTCTTCTTTAGATCGATAGTGTTTAGCAGATGACTAGAGATGAGAAGAGACGAGATATGATATGATATAGTGATGATGATAACAAGACATCTAAGATGATACCTATGATGTAGTTGAAAATTCCTCCGTATCTGAGAGGGAGTGTTGAAATTTGGTACCTCAGGGAGGAATTCTCTTCTTAGGTAATCCATTCTCGCCCTAAAGAGACCCCTCTAGCCCCTGGAAAAATTAAATTTGAATGTGGGAAAATTATTATTTTTATGATGGACCATATAACATCAAAAAGTACAATTTGATCTAAAAGAGGAAATTCACCCTCCATAAGCACATATAAATAAACCCAAGGTCTCATCACCTTGAAGCATCATATCACATCGGGTCTTTGCTTGATTGGTTTGTACAAGTCTAAAATTGCAAGGTTCGAGCTCACACATGTGAAGAGGAGAGAGAAAAAAATGTTGACCAAGTTTGACATCTGATTTGGATTGGCTTGACCTTCATTGAATTTGGTTGACTTGGGCTACTTTGACCAATTTCTGATTTATTCTTGGGAGACTAAATTCATGAGGTTGCTGACCGAAATTATAGGCATGTGTTGACCACCTTTGACTATTATTATGAAGCTAGGGGTTTCATAGGTCAACTCTTCGACTTTGAATTAATTTGAAGGTTGCTTTGAGGACTTTTTTTTACTGAAGTTTACTGAGAAAAAGAGCTTGAATTCTTTGTTTCCTTAACGAAAAAATTTTGTGCATTTGACCATTAACCATTGATTGCTTAAGGCAACATTGACTACTATTGACTTTGACTAAAAACTATAAAACTGAAGTTTTACCAAATTTGACTTTATTGCTCATGTTTGATTTGATATTAGATAGTTGACATGGTTGGTCAAGGTTTTGACCATTGAAAATTTGTTAATGTACTTGAATATGTATCTCTCTATTGAACATTTTTTGACAATTTAATAAAAGAATAATTTGGAAATGGTTTTCTCCTTTGTGGGGTTTTTCCCTAGTCTTTGACCAAATATCTATGTCTCTATTGTTTTTGGTTGTCTTATATTGTGAATATGGTTTTATGTTATTTCTACAATTTCTTACTATCATTGGATGATTGAAGATATATTGGATAATCATTCACTATTGGAAGAAGAATTGTTATAATCGATTGTTACAACATATAAAGTTGAAAATTTAAAAAAATTTGCATCGTTGGAAAAGTAATTGTATGTGGAATAGGAAAAAGGTGTGGCGCTATAGTGATTGAGTTTTACCCTAAAAAGATGTCATTTTATGCCTCAAAATTCTCTTGGAATGTTTCAGACCCCAATTTTCCAAATTGGGTCTCGTCAGTAAAAATGGTCATGTGAGCTTATTCTTCCACTTTTTCCACTCTAAAAGAATCAAGATGGATGAAAAACAATATAATAATCCAATTTGGATAACACCTCCCAATTTTAGGAGGATTTTGGTATCCAAAAGATTATATTAAATGACATGGGGATTTTTTTCCTAGTTTACAATTTAGCCTTAACTCAAAGTTATCCTTTCAACCCAATATGTCAAAGGTCATGTTGCCCCTATCTTATAGTTTTGGACCTATTCTTCAAAATTGTATCTTCAATCAACTTTTCCTAAGTATGTGATGTCAAATCCTCTATAGAAGGTAGTAATTTTTCCTCTTCTTGATCTAGCATGGAAGGCTCATATAGTTTCAAATTCTTTGCATTCACGATGATCCAAGTGGATATTGGTGGCCACCCACTAATTCCACTTGGATCCCCTCTAGTGCTTCTTTCAGTTTTTTTCAGTTCCTTAATTATAGCACAGTTTACTATTTTTAGTAGTTTTTCAGGTCCTAAACTTCTGGAGCCGTTTTGAGGCCCTAAACGACGTTTTTTGGGAAATCTACCGCCAACGATTTTTCTATCTAAAAATCGTCTTTTCCGTCGTAGTCCTCGGAGATATCTTTCCAACGGGCTATCATGCGCATCAAACAGAGATAATACGACCAATTCGCGACGCCGGGAAGCTGATGTACCAACTTACCCAAAAACAGGGCCCATAATTTGGCGTTTCATCTTCTAGGGTCAAGTTTTGGAATGTGAAGGGTTTTCCATTGTTTCTCAACAATAAATAGGCCTTCGAGCCTCATTGTAAGACAGTTCAGAGGCATGTAGCCACACATCTCTTCTCAGAGATAAGCTGCCATCGCCCTAGCTGGTTTATTTCCAATTCTGGTTGTAAGCATATTTCAGTATTTTCCATTAATGAGATGAAGTATTATTTCCACTGCATCTTTGTGTATATGGTTATCTCTGTAATTTGTTGCATTCCTGCTTAAGTCTGGATCACACGACTAAGTAAATGCATATGTATGGAGGTATACTAAGTCTATAGGCATTATCTCCCACCTTTTCCAATATCTCAAAGGGACCATATGTTGACACACATCAAAGTTTTAAAAAATTATGTTAATTGTAGCGAGATATCTTCCCAATTCCATTGAGAAATAAGTTAAAATGTATAACAAAATAAAACTAGTAGATGTGACCCTACCTTATGAAAATTTTATTTCTTACACCTACAACAGTGAATGATGTTCAGATGTTTTCATTGCAAAAACAAAACCCCTACTATAAGCACACTGATTAGCAAATAAATTTAAGCCTATGGAGTGGAAAATTACAAACATCTCCACAGATATACACATACTATGAAATATATTATCCTCTTATTCTACTTACATGCTTCATAATGACAAAGGATTATTCTTTTTGTTTTAGGAAGGATTACTATTGATGTGGCCTCTGCTCTATAAATAAATGGCAAATGTATGAGCATGTCCTTAAGTTAGGATGTAACAAAGTTGTTTTCTTGCATGGGAAGGTAACCACATATGTTTTTTATATTATATGTGATGTATGTACCTTATGAGCAGAGTTTTTACAATTGGTACCATAGGAATTTTTTTAAGTTCTGATACCAAATAAACATTGGATATATAAGGTGACATTGATTGAATTATTGACATTATTGCCAATATTTAAGTCTTGATCCATATTGTATGCATTATGGTAAACCTAAACCATACAATGGATATGTATGTTTTTTGTTTCACCATGAAAACGTTTTAATGATATTTAATACCATGAAAGTGTGTGTGTGTGTGTGTGTGTGTGTGTGTGTGTGTGTGTGTGTGTGTGTGTGTGTGTGTGTGTGAATCAGATCTCGCAGCTTGAAGTATTTTGTAAAGTTTATATGTGATAATGTTGGCGTGTCTAGCATGGGAGCTAATGGTTATTTGATACATGAACCCTTTTTCTCCATCACATAAAAACTAGGAACACTTAGATAACACCCTATCACTACTCATCCTGGCTATTCTTAATTGTATATACCCCACCCAAGACTCCCATTTAATTACTTGTCCTGCATCATTTTTTCGACGACGCGACTTACCTTGGTTCTTGAGCACCATTCAATGGCTATGATAACTCACTTTCCTCTTTGTTTTAACTTTGTTGACCTAGCTCCTTTATGCTTACAAATGTCTACAATCAGCCTTGACATGGAAACCCAATAGCTACGTGCATCCAAATCCCTTTACAAATAATCTTTCTAACCTAGAAATTTCATTTAATATGCCATTTACTCCTCCACTACAATGAGAATTTTGGTCTTTGCATTCCAACTTGCACTTCTCTATGGGATTTTGGGGGGGTATTCAATGTGTTCGCTCTCACATGTTCAGTTATTCTTCTTGTTGATTTTGTGAAGTCTCTATTGGGAGCTGAGGAAGATGAGATTTGAGACTACATTGTGAATCTTCTAACACACTAATTTGATAGTTATGTCAATGATGAGTTTCTCATTCTAGTTATTTATAAATTTATGTTTACATCGAGTCATTGTGCCCTATACTAGTTAACCCTTGTGTTTATTTCATAATGCTTATTTCAGCACACATTTTCATGTTTAATGATGTTTTTTTATGATCATGAGTAAGCTATATTTTCTTATGTGCATGACATAACAACATGGTTATTTTATGTATATTACATAATACATATACTTCATAATGATCATGCTATTATGACTTGCAAGTTGTATTGTTAATTTGAAAGCTCAGGGACAAATTCCCTCCATTGGACAATCTTCCTCATCAAGAAAGACCCTTCCTAGCCCTTGGAAGAACTTAATTTGTTTAAGGAAAAATATGTTTTTAATATGAAAACCCACATGTGCACACTAAAGGACAAGTTGGCCCAAAAGAGAAATTGGACACCCTTGGAAGCCTATAAATACAATTCAAGTGGCCCTCATTTGGACATTATCATCAATCATGTATTCTTCTCTCTTCTTTCATTTGGCACACACAGGTCTGAAGTTCGTTTGCGAGAAATTGGTTTGTACAAATCTAAAATTACAGGGCCTAAGCTCACACGTGTGAATTAGGGATTTTGGTATGGGGTTGCAGGGTCATAATAGGAAAATTTTGGTTGTAGCCACATGTAGGATGGGCTTCTCCCTATGGCTAGAATGCTTCACCTGCACAGATGATTGTTAACACAATGCAACCATGATATAAGGTTTTTCTAATAGTGGATTGTGGATTCTAATGTTTGACTGCAAATGTTGACGATTGACCACAGGTTTGTGAATCATGATTTTGATTAGTATTATTATTGGGTTCATCTCTTGGATATTGTCTAGTTGGTTTTGTTAGATATTCTTTTGGATAAATAATTGGATAATTATACTCTCTCTTTGCTAAACATTTTATGACAATCTAATAAGAAGAAGAATTTGAAAGAGTTTCCCCCTTGTGGGGCTTTTCCCTAGTCTCTAACCAATCCTAGTGTCTCTATGTGTGCATGATTTTATTCTATTGTTCCTTTACGTTTCATTACATTGATGATGATATTGTTCTTTATATATAATTTTTAATGATGTTTTAATGCTATGGGGTGAATATGATATAAATTATGAAATGAAACTATCTAAAGCAAAGAACAATATATCCCTAAGAAAAATTAACATGGAATCAAAGCTAGGTTGAAGAAAAGTCATTGAAGATCATGCCTGTGAAGACACCATTGATGGAAGCAAGTGAACATGGTGAAGACCTAAAAGAATGCTAGGGTTTGAAGGAAACCCTAAGCAATCAGTTTATTATTGTTTAATAGATATCATGAGGTTAGGGTTTATAAGAAACCCTATATTATGATAAATGATTGAAGTATACATCCTTGAAACCCTATCATGGTTAATGAGAAGTTGTTCTATCTCTTGTGATAGATTCAGTGTAACCCTAGATGGGTTAGTCTCAATTAGGTATGGTTGCTAATAAAGACGATTGAAAATATTGAAGGAAACATTGGTATATGGATAATGAACAGTAATAAACTTTGAAGGTAGGCTCAAGAGGGGGATGGTCGCATTTTGTTAAAGATAAATATATTTTAGATTTGTGTTATTTCTTTGTGATAGCTTCCAGATAAGATGAGATAAACATATCCTTCTTGAGGATCATCTAAGGTGAAGGAAAAGAGAGCTACTGCTTGAAGAGAAGAGTTGGTGCTAGAAAAGAAGAGGTACTTGATGAAAAATTTTGCAAAATTAACGAAGTAGCATAAAATCTGGAAATGACAATATGAAAGTACTACAACTGCCAGTGAAAACTAAGTGTTGCAAGTTGCAAAGGTATATGAATATTAGAAGGTATGTATGGTATATTGTTTCAGTGTTATGATTTAGCTACAATATTGGATGGCAAGTTAAGCCCTAAGGTATGTAGATAATATCACCTTAATAAATGAATCATGCATGCATATGAAAGTAAGTTTGATTTTTGATACATGTGATATATTGGCGCACTTGATATTTTACAAGCATATTACATTTTATTAGACATGGTGGATTTCCTAATTTTATAAAGAAGACTAAAAACATTGATTTTTATATATGGTAACTTGATACTATTATCAATGATTGTGCTAAGCATGGTAACATTGATGGTAATAAATCTTCTTATTATCTTCTCATTGAACTGCTATGTAAATGTGATAAAAATGGATGCCTTGACTTGATAAAGAAGGGATGTTGTGATTATGATCCTTGAAGTATGAAGATACACTTGCCAGTTGCCCTAATTATATGACACTAACCTTTGATGAATGTTTGACTGCATGTTCATATGTGACAATGAAGAAGCTAATGATGATTGTTAAAGAGTGTAACTAGGGTTAACTCCCCATCCTAGAAGTCCCTCCTTTGATGTCTATTTTCATATTTGGATTCCCCTTGATGGCATCTCCCCTCACCTTGAAAATTAGATTTTTTTCACACCTAGAAATGCCTCAAAATCAAGTTAGCCCCAAGCTACCACTCCTCAAGTCAACCCTATAATGATTAGACATTTCCTTTGAGCCTATGTTGTCCCATATAAATATGACTTCATTTCACCTCGTTTGGCACTTCATCTCATCACAACATCTCTCCTCTCTTGATTGGTTCGTACATCATCTGAAGCAGCTCCTTATCTACATGTGTGAGGACCTTCTTAGCTTTGTTTGACTTCCGCATTCATTTTCTTTTGAAGAAAAATTTGACTAGCATTGATCAAGAACTTAGGTAGACCATTTGACTATGTTTTGACTTGTAAAGACTCTGTTTTGGTAGGTTGCATATTCTAGCACATATTCTTAGGTTTTCTGGGCAAGTTGGCCAACATTAACTACAGGCAAACTGTAGACTATGGCCATAGGGCATTGACTTTTGTTGATCAAATTTTTATCTTTGTTTTGGGTTGAATTTGACCTACTAAAGAGGTCAAGTTCCTTATGGGTTTGACCGAGCTAATTGGAGGCCATTTAATTGTTGTTTAACCATCATTGATTTGACTAACTAGGGTACATTGATAGTTGTTGACTATTGTAGAACTATTAACCAAATTAATTTGATTAGATTGGGCCTCATCTCATTAGTTGGTCTACTTCAATGGAAAGTCAAAATTTTGACGTTAACTATTATACTAAATTGGATTTTCTCTCTTCGTTGAATACTTGATATTGATTATTAAGGAGGATTGGTTATGTTTTCCCCTTTGTGGTTTTTTTCCCTGGCATCAACCTAAATATATGTGTTATTTTTCTTGGTTTGTCTTCCTATGCATATTGATGATGATGTTTTATCTACAGTTATTGTTAATAATGAACTATTGTTGAAGTTTAATGTGATTGCTATTGAAATCTAAAGTTAAATTGTTACTAGGATAATAATAGATTGAAGTAATTATTGAAAGTATAGAACATACCATAAAACTTAACATGGCATCAAAGAAAAGGTGAATACAAGCCCAAGGAACAAGTAAGCAATCACTTTTGGAATTATTGCTGCTATTGGACAAGGTCTATTGGGACAAGCTTCCATGGCTTCTACCTCTTACTTATAGATGGAGGATAAGCTCAATAACAAGTTAAACTATCATGTTTGGAATATGACATTTGATTTGACCTTGGAGGAACATGAAGTATTGGACTATGTGCAAGGGAAAGTGGTGGAGCCTCCTTCAAATGCACATGTTGCTGCTAGAATGAAGTATAGAAAAGGTGAGATCAAAGCTAAGAAAATCTTAATTGACTCCAACCAGAAGCATTCAGTTGCCTATATTTTTGATTTGGGAACTTCTAAGGAAATGTATGATAAGTTGATTGGGAGGTTCAATAATGTAAATCAATTCCTCTTTCTCAAGAACAAGTTAAGGGATATCAAGATGGATAATGGGGAGTCTAGAAAAGCTTATTTCATGAGAATAACTCAAGTGAAGAATGATATTCTATCTATTGGATAAGTTATTGCTGACATTTAACTCACCCTCATTACTCTTGGAGGCCTTTCAACACAATGGGAAACATTTGTCACCATCGTTCACAATAATGACAGGATACCTAGCTTCAATGAGCTATTGGCTAGATGCACTCAAGAGGAAATTAGGATGATGGAGAGAGTAAGTCCTGCCATGGAAATGATCCTATTTCTTTCTCTACACAAGCTAAAAGGAGGAAAGATGCTAATCCATCCAATTCAATGAGACAGGGTCAAGGATCTAAGAAGAGATTCAAAGGAAAAGGAAAAGGAAGATGCTGCAATTGCAACAAGTTCATCCACTATGTTAGATAGTTCCGTAACAAGAAAAATCCTCTAAGGGATAATAATAACAATCAAAGAAACAATAGGTCTAGAAACAAAGGAAAAAGGAAAGTTCATGTCCCTTGAGAAGCAAATAATCGACCTCCCAAGAGGACAAGAAATGCTAGGTATGATGAAAATAATGTTGTTGAAAAAGAAGATGAATATTATCTCATTTTTTCTTTGTCTATTGCCTCTCCTCTGGACACCTTGGATCATTGGTTAATTGATAATGGAGCCTCTAGGCATTTCATAGGATATAAGAAGGTTCTCTCAAATTAAGTTGATAGGAAGACTAAAATAAATATTATTCTCGGAGATAATGCCGCCTACCTCATGAAAGGGATAGGAATTGTTACTCTTCACTTGAACTATGGTCAAACCATACATCTTTAGGAAGTCTTTTATGTGCCTGATTTGAAGAAGAATTTGGTGTTTATATGATGGAAGAAAAAGGATTCAAGGTAGATTTCATTGATAGAAATGTACATGCATGGAAAAGGAGCTTCAAATATTATTTTACCCTTGGGTTTAGGGTTGATGGTATTTATCAAGTTGGTGGAATTACTTTAGGAGCTTTGGCTAATGACACCTATATTCAATGTGAGCTTTGGCACTAGAGATTTTCTCACTTACATTACAAAGCCTTACATAGTGTAAGGAAGATTGTCACAGGAATGTCTGAGTTTAATATGAACCATGAAGGAGTCTATGAAGGTTGTGCATCTGGGAAACATACAAAGGGACCATTCCCTTCTAGTGAGAGAAAGACAATTAATATTCTTCAATTGATCCATTCTGACATGTTTGTTTCCTTAACCGTCACTTCATTAGGAGGATAATCATACTATGCAATATTTGCAGATGACTTATCCCGCAAAACATGCATTTATTTCTTGAAAAGGAAGGGTGAAGTTTTCAAATGGTTCCATTCTTTCGAATCATTGGTGGAGAATAAAACAGGAAAGAATATAAATATGTTGAGAATTGATAATGGAACCGAATACGAATATAATGAATTCAATGACTTTTGCAGAGAGGCAAGCATTAAGAGGGAAGAAACCATTCTATACACTCCAAAGAGAAATGGAGTTGTTGAAAGAAAGAATAGAACTATCATGGATGCCACCCATGCCATGATTTATGATCAATGTCTACAAAGTTTTTGTGGGGAGAAGTTGCTAATAACTATTGTAAATGTTAAAAATCAAAGCCCTCATCAAACCTTGGATTTTAAGACACATGAAGAAGTATTCACTAGTAAGAAACTTGATGTTTCTCATTTTAGAATCTTTGGTTGTCCTGTGCATTTTCATGTGCCTAAAGAGAAAAGGAACAAGTTGGAAGCTTCTAGGAAGAAAGGTGTATTCATTGGATATTGTGAAAATTAAAAGGCATATAGAATTTATGCACCTAGTCAAAGAGAGGTAGAAGTAATTAGAGATGTTACTTTTGATGAAGACATTTCCCTCGAAAAAGACAGAGATATCCCCATCTCAAAGAAGGATGATGATGTTGCTAGAAAACATGAAGAATCGTCGATGGATGAGCCTCTGACTAATGTTGATGGCCCAATGGATCCTCTTGATCCACCTCCTTGTGATCCCTCTACCTCCAAAAAAGACCACTATGGCTCTAAGATACTCTTCAAGATGCAAAAAAATATTATGCCCCTAGATGAACATTTTGAGAAAGTAAGAGGCCTAAAAAATATCAAGGCTACTTGGTTGCTAGGAGTACTATCATTCAAACCAACCCTTGCATTTTTGAAGAAGTTGTAAATCCACAAGTATGGAAAAATGTGATGGTTGAGGAGTATGAGTCAATCATGAAGAGTGATGCCTGGGAAGTGGTGCCTAAACCCAAGGACATGTTTGTGGTCACTTCAAAATGGATCTACAAAATTAAACATGGAGCTGATGGAAGTGTTGAAAAATATAAGGAAAGTTTGTGGATTGTGGTTTCTCTCAAAAGGAAGGAGTTGACTATGATGAAATATTTGCACCAGTTGCTCAATACACTACTATTCAATCCATAATTGCTATTGCTTCCAACAAGGATGGAGCCTACATAAAATTGATGTCAAGGCTGAATGTTTGCATGGATTACATTGTGAAGTTGTTAGAAAGATGAGGTATGGTGGAATTAAAGTTTGTATCTACTCCAATGGAACTAAATTTCAAGAAGTTATGTGGAAGTCCTATTGGTCCAGAATCGGTAAATCGGTTTCAATATAAACAACTTGTGGGGGCCTTGATGTTCTCAGTGAACACCTGGCCAAACATATGCTTTGTTGTAAATACTTTCAGTCAATTTATGGTTGAGCATCATCATGTACATTGGGTTGTTGCAAATATTCTAAGATATCTTCATGGCATTATCAACTACAGATTGAGATATATTGTCGGGAATTTGAGGCTACATGGATATTTTGATGTTGATTGGGTTGGAAATATGGTGGATATAAAAATCACATCTGGATGTTTCTTTTCTTTGGGATATGTTGAAATTTCATGGATGAGCTGAAAACAAAAATTTGTTGCACTAAGCACCACAAAGGTTGAATATATTGTAGCTAGTATGGCCTATTGTGAAGCTCTTTAGTTGAGGAAGCTCTTCAGTGAGATTTTTGACCACGTGTTGGATACAACCATCATTTATTGTGATAATAAAAATGGGATTCATCTCACAGAGAATCTTGTGTTCCACTATCGATCCAAACACATTGATATCAAGTAAAGCTTTATCCGAGATATGGTATAGTGGGAAGCAATAAGGCTCCATCACATCAGGATGGATGAACAAGTATTTGATATCCTCACAAAGCTTTTCAGAAAGGCCAAGCTCTTAATCTTCAAAGAGAAACTTGAAGTCATGGAAATGCCCTCTCGTGAGGGTTCCTCTTGAGATAGAAATTGAGCCTTGGGGGACCTGGGGTACTTCTTGGAACTATATGAGCATAGGGTGAGTGGTTCACCTTCCCATATGGAGTATATACTCCAAAATGATTGAGCATGGGGTGAGTGGTTCACCTTCCCAGGTGGAGGACACTATTTGAGCATAGAATGAGTGGTTCACCTTCCCTTATGGAGTACGTTATATGAAAGCAGGATCATTGATTCACCTTCCCCTGTGGATGCCCTAGCATACATGCTACCCTTGATGTCTAGGACTCTTGGGATGTACCTCTAATTTGGCCAATGAGTTCACTAGTCAAATGGAGCAAAAATCCAATGTATATTTGTCAGTTATTCAACTCATAGTCATCGGATACGACACATTGGAGATATAATTTCCATTGATGGGATTGTGTCAAATAGGAAAAAAATTTCTTATCGTAGGATATTCAATGGGATAGATGTCGAATATTAAACACTAAAATAAGACAAAAATGTTTTTGAACTTCTGATGCTCTGCAGTCGGATTGGCAACACTAACATATATCAGATTTGTGATGGGATCAACATCAAATATCTAGTGCCATAAAGGTCAAAACATATGAAGCATGGATGTCAGTATGTGACCTCGTATTATTTTAGTTTGATGAGATCCAATGGTTTGTTCCATCTATATGGATTTGGATGTCTGACGGTGTAGCATTGAATCCACATCACAATAAGTTTAAGCAACGAGTTAAACATCATATATCCTCTATCATAGAGGCCAAACATCTAATGCTTGGACGTCAGATATGCGACATTGTATTATTCCAGTCTGATGGGATCCAACACTTTTTTCCTTTGGAATGGAATCTGAAGCCAAACGATGTGCCATCTGATAAATGACATTGTAATAGTTTAATGTGACGGGAGTATTATGGAACCGACTCATTCGTCTGTCGATAAAAAGTCAGATATTCGATGGTCTATTTTGTCAGAATAGTGTTGGATAATTGACATTTTAACTTAATGTTGAATATCTGACAAGTGCCAGAGAATTAAAAAAAATGATCTAGGGATTGATTGGTTAGGGAGGCATTTTCCTATGCCTTTCTCAGATATTTCATTTGCTACCTTTTGATTTGTGTTAGGCCTCATAATTGTTATAATTTCCTTACCTTATTTCTTAGATTTTATATTATTTTCTAAGTATTTCCTGCGTTTAGGACATGATAATTCATGAAGTATGGATTCTAGAAGTGATTAATGTATTCTTATTATTTTATTGTCTTTATGAATGCATCTGATCACGAAAGCATTATTTACTCACAATTGGATCCTTATTTTGGACAGGAATCTAACAATGAGCTGGCATCTAATGTTGCTCCTTGGATTTATCATAGGAGATCAGTTAGCTTCATATTGTCGATCCTTGTTTCGAATAAATCAGTTGATGATAGGCTTTTGACTTGGTCATCTAGATATATTAAGACTTCTTGTAACTTAAAATGAGCATCCTGAGAATCTGAAGATTCTCGTGATTGCTCTTTATCAGAAATAGATTTATTGTTCTTATCTCTTACCAAAATGCTATAAAAACTATTCATTGAGCCTCGAAAGAGGTTGTTCAATTGTAATATTGTTTTGACATAAGTTGTGGGTTGAGAAAACATCGATTGTAATTGATACACTATAATTTAATGGAAGCATTTATTATTCAAAGTTAACTTGTTGTACTTATTCCTTCATAAGGCAGTTTGATTTTGATGATTTGGGTCTGATCTTGGAAGCAACACTTCCTTTACCTATATCATTAAATTGGTGTTATGCTCTTCTACTTCATTCATTTATTTATTAGATTGCATGTCTTGTTTTAAATATAATTTATAGAGATTGTTACAGAGTGGATTTTCCTTAGCTAATTTGTTAGGAGTGTCATTTCTTGTAGAATATCATAGGACTGTTATTTTGAGTACTCAACTACTTTCAATAATATAATTTGGTAGTGTCATTCTTTCATTTCATAGCAGTTGTTCCCCAGGTAATAGCTTGACTCTTGATAGTTTTCCTTTGTTGTTTTTTGCAAAAGGTATTTAGAAGTTGATGTTTTGAATGGTTTTCTTTAGTTATAAATCGTGTTACAAGTTGATTCCTTTAACATTGTAGTTTTTATTTTCATTATAGTAGTAATTAGTCATACTAGCATTTATCTTGCATAAACTATGGAGATAACCTTGAAATAGAAAGACAAGACCTCAAATTGACTTCAGTGGTTAATTGGTCCTTTAGGGACAATTAATTGGCTCGATGTTTTGGCACCGTTGTCAGGGAGTTTGTCAAAGATAGTGTGAGTTGTATCCCTAGGGGTTGGGTATTAAAGATGAAAGGTAAGAACCTACACACACACCCTAGTAAAAAAAAAGGCTTGTGGTGATGCCTACCCTCGGTTGATACGTTTAGCTTGTTTAGTGTGTATGACTAGAAATAAACCTAGGGATAGGAACCACATAGAAGTAGAACAGAAAATCAGCCCCAAATATCACCAAAAGCGAAGGTTAAGTTGGCCTTGGAAGAACGACCTTCATAGACGAAATCATTTTCAATGTAGAATCTCAAGCGTCGGTAGGTCCCCGAATAGTATCTAGGAAGGGCTCAACCATTATTTCCCCTTGAGTAGTTGATTCATCTACTGCAACTAACACTGATATTCATGATAAAACTTTAGGATCTGAGCAGAGCATCCAAGACACACCTGATAGGAATCTCAGTCCTTTTAACAAGGTTCAGGAGCATTCTTGTAACCTAAGGGAAGGGGGAGGTGAGACAAGTGAGCTATATCTTCAACCTCTTGAGCAAGAATCTCTTGCGACACCCATTATGAGAAGAGAAACTGAAGTTCCTAATTTAAGAAGTATTGTGAGACCTGGTCAAGGCTCAGAACCCCATGAGCACACTAATTTTCCTCAATTAGTACCTCCTGACTATGGGATCCCTGAAGGTTATTGGTAGATCTTTGATCAAATGGAAAATTTGGTAACAGGGATGCAAACCTCGACCATAAAATACCCCATTGTTGATCTGCAGGCTAATTCACAAATGAAGGTTATCCCACTGCAAAACCCCTCAAATTTTCATGGGATGGCCTCCGAAGATCCTGATGTGTTTTTGTTTGAATTCGATGCCTTATGTCAAGGATATGATTACACTACTGACCCCCAAAAATTAAAATTGTCTCCCTCTACTTTAAAGGGAGCAACATTATGATGGTTTTGGGGATTGGGGGCATTATTATAAATTCATATGATCAAATGAAATAGTTTTTCCTTACTAAGTACCAAGATTACTATCTATCTAGAGAGGAAATATTTAAGATGACATCTAAATAAGATGAAACTTTAGAAGAATATATCGAAATATCTTAATATAATTTATAAATATCACCATATACCACTTTACCTAAGGATGCATTGAAAGCTACCTTAATTAGAGGTATGAAAGATGAATGGATAAAAATTCTTAATTTAATGGGGTAGGGTGATATTTCTAAAGAAGAATATGACGATATTGTAAAATTATGTATCAAATGTTCAAGTGGGAGTACACGAACCAAGCTTGGAACTCACGATCCTCTCAGCATATCTAACAGGGCTGCAGGGGGAGGAGTTACGCGAGCAAAGATTGGGAATCTTTAAGAAGAATTTAAAATTGATATCTTGAGTACACTGAAAACATATTTGGATGTTGTATAGGTAAAACATAAGCATACTAAAGAGAAATAGACACTATTTATTTTTTCATGTATTTTCAGAAGAAGCACAGTAAAAAAGAATGTCCATTGGATACAATTTAGATATGTGCCATTTGTACCAAAGATCACTCGATCGGTCATTGTCCTTTGCTTCCCAGATTGAAAGTTGTATTCAAGGAAGCCAGGGAAGAGCCATAGCCAATGTATTTTGTGGCACAATTACAACAATGGAAGAATCACCCATCAAGTATGATGCAAGACCCCTCTATTCTTTTCTCTAGACAAATTTCTCAATAGTAGTTCCCTGGATTAAATTGGCAGGGCCAGCAACATTTTACTACTGCTTGACAACCTCATCCATGCACTTCATCGCCCTGGACAACCCATTTATTCCTTGGTCCTAATTGGCCAAATCAACAGTAACCCACATCTTCATGGTAGAATATACCAAATAATACATACCCTTCACAATGGGAAAATCAACCTACCCAAGGGCCAATGTGGTCCCATAATTGGCAACACCCCACTACACTGGTCAATAAATCGATGGGAGCATTACCTTAGTCACAAAATTAACCACCATTACAATCTTCACTTCAACTCGCCCCAAGCACTCCACCTCCACTACGTCCTCAGGTACCTGCGTAACAAAATCCAAACTAGAATAACAGGGTTGTACAATTTTTAGAGATTTTGAAAACTCCAGACTATTCCCATCCCTCTTTGGAATGTAATGAATTATGTCTGAGATCTGGGAGGACCATATTTTTGGAATATTATTCAAAGAATCAAGGGAAACCAGAAAAAAAAAATACTAAGGAACAACCTTTGACACAACACTCTCCTTCTATCATAATCATTACTAAAATAGAATCGTCTAGTTAACCGATTAAATAGCACGAATCTATTAAGATTATGGATGTTGCTCCCCTATTTCCTGAGAGATTAGTCATAGTGAAATCACCTATATATCTTGATTTTGATCTCATAGGGGAATCACAAAACTTAGGTATCAAAATCCCTCTCCTACATGTTATCAAAGAAATACCCATCTATGCCAAAAATATTAAAGAGTTGTGTGTTAAGAAGCCTGGAAGGAAACCAAAATATTCTCCTATAGTCCATGTTCTTGGGAAACTCTTTGATATTATCCTAGGAAAACATATACCTATCAAATATGATGATCCCAGAAACATTGTAGTCATTGTACAGATTCAGGGGCATAATTTCCCAAACACCTCAATGGACTTAAGAGCTGTTATAAATATTATAAAACTTGAAAGTTATGGTCTCCTTGGAATAACTAGATTTAAATCGACTCCAACCATGTTGGAACTAGTTGATAGGTTTGTAGTAAAACTGGAAGGAACCTTAGATGACATTATCATTTTCGTAGATCCTTGGGAATACCCAGTGGATTTTCTGGTCCTTAATCCTAAAAATAGGTTGGAAGGACACCCTTTGATATTAGAGAGACCATGGGTTGCCACTACAAACACATACATTAAGTCTCAAACTAGAAGTATGACAATTGCCAAGGGACCTACTATCATAATCTCATTATATACCCTCTTGCTAGACCCATCGTGTCGACTGAAAATTTTGGATGTTTCCCTCATGAATATCAGGAATGTAATTTATGTTCTCCCGTCACTATTGATAAAGCTCTTATTTTTAAAAGACATATTGAGGGCGACATAATTAATGGATTTATTAACCAACCTTCCACCATAGGAAACCCAACATGTCAGATGCTAAAATTTGTGCTTGACAATGAAGCCCAAGGAGATCTACTGGAGGATTTGAACAGTGAGTATATACTTACAACTATAATTCACAATAGTATCCCCATTGAAATCGAACCTGGAAAGACATTGAATATTAACGCCAATCTTGATGACCTCCGGCATGAGAATCTAATACAAATTCTTCATAAATATAAACTAACGTATGCTTGGGAATACTTTGATATGAAGGGCATTGATCCACAATTGTGCACACATCATATCTATATTGAGAAATATGCCCCAACCATCCATATACCTCAAAGAAGAATAAATCCACACCTTAGGGACATAGTGAAACAGGAGCTTCAAAAACTTCTTGATGTTAATTTTATATACCCTATTTCTGACATTCAGTGGGTTTCACCACTGGTGGTAGTCCCTAAAAAGAATGGAAAATGGAGAATTTGTGTAACTTATAGAGAAGTATAAAAATCCATGCAGAAGGATCATTTTCCTCTTCCATTTGTAGACCAAGTCCTTAACACTCTTGTTGAATGGACATAGTGGGTATTATCAAATCCAGATTGCCCCTAAAGACAAAGATAGAACTATGTTCACCTATCCAAGGGGAACATTTTCATATTGATTCTTACCATTTGGGTTGTTCACCTCATTAGCTCTAGTGAATGGCATTTTTATTAACTGGTTACCATGCCAGAACAATGGTTTTTTGTAAATGCTTTATAAAAACAGAATAAAACGAAGTTATGAATACCTCCTAATAAATGGGACAATGGTATCTAAATGGGTTAAAAAGGAAACCATGTCAAGGCTATGGATGCGTGCTGGTAGCAGAGGACATGCCTGTGGTATTAAAGTAAATTTAAAGATTACAATTTATGTTGCCTAATTTGTTTCCATATAATTAATAAAGGAAGGATTGTTATACTTATTATGGAAATTTTATAAAACCCTCCTAGAAAGTGGTGATGATTGGTTATCCATGGGTAATTCATTATAATTTTTCATAGAAGCGATATTTTTTTTTTGGAAATTCAACATTCTAACCTATATATTTTATTTTTTCTCTAACGATAATCTTGACGTGAATATTGTTTCCATCCACTTATTGTTCCTAGAAATATTTGCATACCTTTATTGTTGAAATACTTTTTTTTGTGGGGGGGGGGGGGGGGGAGTGTGAATCAATATTCCTTAGAAATTAGCACTTTTAAATCTTTTATGGGCATTAGTTAATCTTCAATTATTATTAATGTTTATGCAGTAATAACAGTAAATAAAAGAACATAGTAGACACGAGAATTTTAGGTGGAAAACCCCCTCCGGGTCAAAAACCATCGAATGCTTTTCTAATAAATTCTTTAATCTTCAGCCCCAATTGAAATGAAAGAAACAACTTCCGTGAATTCTAAAAAATCATTCTTCTCTAGCTCTCATTGGAAGGACGCCTAATGCCTTGATTTCTTTGTTTGTCAATTGAATGGATGCCCCAACATCCTAGACCAACGTACCACCATAAAGGGTTCACGGGCTCCAACTTGTAGGCAACTTCATGCACCAGCCTAGCACCTCCCTGCCACCCTATAATGACTTAAATGAGACAAGAATGTGGATTCCTGTACCAAGGACAATGATCCATGATACAAAATGATTTACAATGATTTTGACCGAACAACCAATCACATTATGACCTACAACCCAACCATGACATCATTCCAACAGAGACTCCTATAACTCCCAATAATTCCTTTTCGACTCTAGGCAGATTGACACTTTTACAATAATGACTCTTCCAATGATGAATCTTTTAGAAATGACTCTTTTACAACTTTACAATGATGACTCTTGGCCTAGACACCTTCACAATATACGAATGGTTTTCATGTCTTCAAAGGATGTCCCACTGCAATGCTTTCTTTGATTTGATACTTATGCTCTTGAATTCTTGCGTGAAGTTGTCCTTCAATCTTCTTCTACCTACATGCAAAATTTTCCCGACAAAACCAATTTCGAAACAAAAAAAAAAATACCCTTCAACTTAACACATGTAAGTGCATGATAATGAATAAATACAAATTAACATTACAGTGCATACCTAAAGTGTGCTTGTCAATTTTGTTGTTGACTTATTGCAGCAGTAGACAAAGACTCCCACTCTTGATATAGGCATGGACTCTATGCAAGACTATATCCAAAACTGACCTAAAGATATATACAATAAAAACTGATGACATACCCTAGACTTGTGATGGACCAAGTTCTATATATATATATATATATATATATAGCAAACTTGGTGTAGCATCAAGAATATGTAGCATCAAATGTGTAGTATCAAGAATAGGACATATTAAATGTGGTATGAAAACTAATTGTGACATATAGAGACTTAGTGATATAACCGAGACCATGTATGTACTTATGTTGTCCTACAAAACATATGTCAAAAAAATATGTCAGATATGACACTCATATTTAAAATGTAAACACTAATCATACATACCTTTTGTAGGATACTTACCCTTGACTATTGATGTGTGGTCCTTACTGCAGTGATCCTTGAATGCATGTTTTTTCTTGCCTTCCACGAGCTCGATATTGAATTTGTTGTATCTATGTAATTTCGGATCTCCAGAGTCTAAAATTTTGTCCTGTGTTAGCCCTCTAAGTCTTCTTTCCAACCCCACATGTTTGATCAAGATTGGATTCTTCAAGAAATAGTTATGCCCAATATCCCACAGTGACCTGATTATAAAATTGTTCCATAGATAGAACTTGTGCAAAGTGCCACGTGCCACTCTTGCGACCTTCGGCCATGAAAACACTACTCAAAAAACTATAGTCTATCCTATTTATATGACTATTTATGAAATTTTAACCCAATTCTCAGAGACAAATTTATGACTATTTTCCCAACGTCACCTATTTGACCTGGAATTTGGGAGCCTGCAAAAACCCTAATTCCCTCATATAATATCTCCGAAAATATAGAGAACCAAGATCTGAAATTTGATCACGAGGTTCATCAAGATTTCATCTCAAATAGGTTTTAATTTTAGCTTCTTAAGCTTCACAGAAACAATGTTATAGCGAAAATTCCACAATGACCTATTTGAAGCCACAAAATCCCTACTAGAGGAGGATATGAGGGTCATTATTTATATGAATGCCTTGAGTTGAGAGGCTCCTTAACAAGTGAACATTGGAGGGATTTTAGGAGAGAAAAAAAAAAAAAAAGTAATTAATTATTGACTATTCAATTACCACAACCAATTATGAGTTCCATGCCACAACCTCATAGGGTTTTAGCCCACTAACTAGGGTTACTAACTTCAAACATGAATATCTCTCAAACCATGAAGAATTACTTGGCGTGCCATATATCAACGGAAACATCTCGATTACTAGAATCCATATAGAAGATCCTTGAATCAAAATAGAGTAATTTGTCAAGTCAAAATTCCCATGCATGATCGAGGTAGCCACTGGTGCTACTTGGGTTGACATCAATGACAACCACTGATCAACATTTATTTCACTCTCACCCTCCATATATTATTATAATTGGCATCATCATTACACCTCATGAGTAGAAAATGGCTTAATGGTTATTTCACATCGTTGATACCCTTCGCCTTCTTCTTTTTTATGGTTTCTCTATCACGCTTCATTAACATCACTTCATCTTCTAATCGTGGCAAACCTACCAACCTATCAAAAGATTGATTGATGGTCACGATCATCCTTCAAATCTATTTTGGGGGTGAGATGATACTAATATATGATTTTTTATTCAAATTTTCAAAATATCATTACATGTCATGATCACTGAGCCCCTATACTATCTGCAGAATTATTATCAGTATATATTTTGAATTTTGTCGTTTCTAGCTTCAAAATAAATTCTTGTTGAACAGTCAACAATGGGTGGCCATTCGTTACATTATGAACCTACTCAATTACAGGCCTCAAAGTAGGTACACAACATTTTGATCCAAGCAGGATGGTTGGAATACTTTGGACAATTGCATGGCTTTGATAACGAAGTAGCATTAGAATTCACAAGGAATTTCGACAATGGTGTAGCAATGGTAAGAAACAAACAGATATAGGTAAGTGAAGGTGCAATAGTGGAAGTAACAGGTCTTTTGACAGAGGGAGAAAAATGGTATGAGATACACACTTCACTTTATAATGCAACCCTCCTTCTTTTGAACACTAGTGAATAATTCGTCAGGAAATGAATGGGGTATAATTCCAATTCATTACCTGAGCCATGGAAATAAGTAGCAGATATCATCCAATGACATATTGCCCTAACGTTGGCCAAATCATTCCCTTAGAAAATAAAATAGTTATTGAAACATCTAGGAACGTTTCAGTTAGCAATGAGCAGCTAAGAAAAGGAAATGAGGATAATCTTAATTAAATCTTAGCAATAGAAGATACCCAAGGGGAAACTGCACAAACATTAAATCCCCAAAAACTCAGTAAAGCAGAGAAAAGAATGGCATTTTTTCTAGCTTTTCTACCCAAGAAAAGAATAAGTTCAGTCATGCTAATCAAGTTATAGCAAGGTCAAAGTCCTTTGAATCCCCTGGAGTAGTCACCAAAAGGAAATTTGATTCAATAATTCTTCAACGCAAAGGGGACACAACAGGAAACCCTTGGAGAAAAATCAGCTCAAGATTTACCAGCCCCAGAATAGAAAGAATAGGAAATAGAAGTAGCTCAAGCATTAGAAGGGTTACAGAATTTATTGGAAACTTTGATTTTAGGAGAAGCAATAACCACTTCAATAGAAGAGCCTATAGCTCATCCTGAAAACCATTTTGACTAGGAAACTTTACCCAATTCACCAGTTGCAACCTCTCCAGCTAATTCTTCAGCTATTGTCATTCTGGAATCATCTGGTGACCCTAAAGTTGTTCCCTCCCAAGAGCACTCAGAAGACTCTATTGCTAATATATTAGAGCCCTCCTCTTTAGAAGATACAACTCCATGGTTCCCACTCAGAGATATGATTTGTCAATGTTGAGATGGAGGTACTAATTTTCCAATTGAACCTCAGGTTAATATTCATGTCAAAGACTTCTTGACCACAAGTACCAGAGTTGTGAGAAATAAAGAAAAAGGTAAACTTCATTACAAAATTAATAAATTAAAAGAAGAAAATAATAAATTGCATAGGAAGGTATAATAGTTAAAAAATTGGTTATATGGCAGTAAGAAGTTTCATAAAGGTCATGTGAAGAAGTTTAGAAAGAAGAATGAAACTCAAGAAATTGAAACCTAGACCGACTTCATACCTGTTTCTATTGAAGCAAGTGCCCAGATAGATTTTTTCGCTATTTCTACTTAAGTAAGAACTCAAACTAATTCTAAGATACAGATGATTAATGTTCCTCCTAGTTTCATCAAAGTAGAAAATCAAATACATCCAACATCTACCCTTATTAATAGAGGAGTACAAATAGACGATGTACTTCTTTATACTCCCTTAATTGTAGAGTGTTAAAATTCACAACTAGGGCCAAAATCCATGTGGGTCACCTTATTTATGGCAGATGATATTTTTCTTGAATTCCTCTTATCGAGAGGTGTAGGATTGATCTAAAGCTCATCTGATTCCACTAAGTATTCATAAAGATATGAATTTATTTGTGTTACGGGATAATTCATCAAGGTTGGCCAGCAACCAAATAACCCCCACTTGTGCTCAACGTTTTCATATAAAAGGAGATGGCTTGATAGTCATTTGGACACACACTTCACTCTTGATTTCTCTCCACTTGTTTTTGGTTTTAGTGGCAAGAGAAATCTAAGAGGATGAAGCCTACACGCAGGTCTACAAGAGACCTACAATGTTGATCTATGAGGCCCTAAGTCAGCTATCACAATGTGCCCTAGCCGTTGTCATAATGAATCCTAGCCGTAGTTGAAAGCAAGATCTAGTAGCATTCTTGTGAGGAGGTTTGGTCGCAATTCAAGGGAGACATCTAGAAGCCATCTAGGAGGCCTTATACGTTGGAAAAAGAAGACTCCATTCTGCAACAAGGAGACCCTATACACAGTAAAATAGGGATGCCCTAGCCGTGGTCAAGGGAGGCTCTTGATCTGCAGCAAAATCAAGATCTAGCTGCAGATTGAAGGGAGATCTAGGGGAGTTTTAGTACGCAGCAATGTAACCCTAATCTACTATGATGAGGAGGTCTTAGATCCACAGTCTAAGAGCCCTAGTCGCAGCCCAGCATGAGGCCTAATTAGTTGTGGAAGACAAGCCTAGTATGAGGCTAAATCCACAACTCAGTTTGTGCCCTAGTCATTGTCCAGGTGTGCCCTAACCGCGGGCCTCAATCAATAGAAAAAGGAGGACTAGATGTTTCCCTACATCCTCTATCGAAGAAGGATCCTATACGTTGTATAGAGGAAGCCTAGTCATATGTTTATCATTGTTTTGGGACAGCAGATTGCACAGGAAGGAGTGTGAGGTCAGAGCCCTAATCTAAGTTTTGGATGGACATTTTGTGTTGGGCTAGTACAGAGAGCCCTTGATGTGTGGGAAACTATCTTATTTTGTATGATAGTAAGTCATGTGCTAATGAAAATAAAGCACAACAGTAAAATCTTGTGAACATATGACAGCGATATATTCAGTCTAATGTATGGCATGTCAAATATATACATGCAGTAATGAATGGAAAGAGAGTATTTGAGTTTATGACTATGTGGAATATCAGTGCCATGATGCCATATCCTATTATGACAAGTGATAACAGACTTGTGGAAGGCATAGGAGACAGCCTTCCCTTAGAGGATATTGCAAACAAATCTAGGCAGATTTTGTGACTATTAGGAGATAGTACTATGGACCTTATTTAGGTTTAGTCAAACTAAGTTAGGCCACAGGCCATAACCATCAACATGATGTTGGAAGAACTATGTTGAGGTTGATTCAACCAGCAAGGTGCAACACAGTTATGGATGCAGCATAGGTATAGCATGATGATTGGATGCAACACAATGAGGAGCAGCATGGTGATGGAGTCACCTTGGATCAGTGGAAGCAATATGCCTTCACTTGAGCTCGGAATAGCTACCTCATATGCCATCTTCTTAGAGAAGATCTCTACTCTTATTTAGATAAGTCAAAAGGTTGACTTTTGATGCATATGTATTATCTCTCTCTCTCTGCTAAACTATTGAAGAACATATAAGAAGAATTGATCAATGGTTTCCCCATATTTGGGTTTGTCCCTAGCTGGCGCCACATCTTGTGTCCTCCTGTCTTGGCTTGTCTTCTTCGATTTATGTTTATGTTCTATCTGTATTTTATTATCATGTTAAATGTGATTGCTAATCTGGAATTGATATTGAGCTAAAATGGAAAATTGAAGTAAATTTGCTATCAGCATAGAACATTCCTAAAATTAACATGGGATCGGAACTAAGGTGAAAACAAAGCCTAAGAAAGCGTGGCATAGCAATCACTGCAGATAGTTGGAAAGGACAAAAGGCTCAATGGGTTCCTCATCCCTCTTCAAATTCACCAAGGGTGAATTAAAAGTAGAGAACATTATCTCAGTGGCACAGTGGAAGCATCTAATGACCTATCTAATGATCACCTCAATGGGAAGTCTAGGTCTAAGGGTGGAAGGAAAGGCATATGCATTGCTTGCAATAAGTTTGGTCATTTTGTGAAGGAGTGTCTGAATAATAGGGACACATCACTTGATGACGATAATAATCATTCCAGGGACATCTTCAATGATAGAAGGAATGATAGGTAATGCATGACATCAAGGAAATGGGTGACTCTTCAAAGAAAGCAAGGAACCCCAGACTCTTTGGGAATCCGACTTAGTGATTGTAGTGCTTCAAGGCACTTCATCGGATAGAAGATTGTTCTCTCTAATTTGGTAGAGATGGAAACAATCGTGGGATTATAATTGGAGTCAATGCCACGTATCCCGGAAAGGGTTTAGGGAATGTTACCCCTCAATTGAATAAGGGTATCTTGATTCATTTACAAGAATCTCTTTATGTACCTAATCACAAGAAGAACCTAGTGTCCATTGCAGCAATGGAAGTCAAAAGTTTCAAGGTGGCATTCATCGATGGAAAGGTACATGCTTGACAATAGAATTTTCAAAGATGCTTTTATCCTTGAGTTTAGGATTGGAAATTTGAATCAAGTTTCAGGAAGTCCATTAGGGACCATGTCAGTTGACACATCTCTTTTATAGCACCAAAGGTTTGCTTATTATGGGACCCTACCCGATGTGAGTCAAATGGTGACAGGGATGCCTAAATTCAAGAAGAGCATGAAGGTACATGTCTGAGATGTACCAAAAGAAAATATTACAAGGGGACCATTCCCCTCATGTAGCAAGTCCATAGATTTGGAACAACCCAAGGGGTTTGAGATTAATGATCGAGAATATCATGTATGCAGGTGGAAGAAAGCCCTCTATGGTGTGAAGAAAAACACCCTGGGATTGATATGAGAGGACTGATAGTTGTCTGATGAAGCTAAAATTCACTAGGAGTGAAGCCGATCTAAACCATTACTTGAAGGTTACAGATGATAGACCTCTCATACTGGAACCTTATGGTCACAACCTCTTCCTAACAAGTGCAGACCCTCTCATTTACAAAATTAAGAGGGAGTTGGAATCTGGATTTGGAATAGTAAATTGCAAGCCCATGACTACCTCAATGGGGCTTAACTTTTAGAAGTTATGTGGTAGTGATGCCAAAACTAATTTGGGAAATGCCTCTGAGTTTCATAAACTCATACTAGCATTAACGTTCTTGGTGAACTTTTGTTCGAATATATGTTTTGCAGTTAGCATGTTGAGCTCATATATGGTTGAGCCTCACTGGATTGGTGCCAACAACCATTTGAGATATCTTTCGGGCACAATCTCTCATGGAATGAGATACACTGCTGAAAATGTGAAGCTGCATGATTATTTGAATGTTGACTAGGCAAGCAGTGTAGAGGATCGCAAGAGCACTTCTAGGTGTTGGTTCTCTTTGGGTTCTCCTTAGATATCTTGGATGAGCAGGAAGCAGAATTCAGTTGCATTGAGAAATGCTGAGGCAGAATACATAGTTACAAGTATGACCTCATGTGAAGCCGCCTAGTTGAGGAAGCTTTTCAGTGAGTTGTTTAGACATATGTTGGATACCATCATGATCTTCTGTGACAACCAAAGGGGGATTTGTTTGCTAAGGAATCCCATATTCTATGATTGCTCCAAGTATATAGACATTAGGTACCAATTTATCTAGGATATGGTACATCAATGAGAAAGAAGGCTCCATCGCATTGGGACTGATGTGCAGGTCGCTGACATTCTATCGAAGCCCCTGGGAAAGGTAAAATTTGTGACTTTCCGAGAATGACTAGGAGTTGTGGAGAGACTCTCTCCTAAGGGTCCTATATGATATGGACATTGAGATCTAGGAGCTCTGGGGGACTTGTGGGTACATCTTGGAGCGATGAGAAACCATAGGGTAAATGGTTCAGCCTTCCCCTAGTGGTCTGCTATGTAGGCAGGATGAGTGGTTCATCCTTCTCCTATCGAGACACAGTCATAGGGTGAGTGGTTCAGCCTTCCCCTAGTGATATGTTGTGTATAAGGTGAGTCGTTCAACCTTCCCCTGGGATACCCCTTGCGACATATAGGCAGGATGAGAGGCTTCTCTTGCTGAGACATCCTACCCATGCACTCTAGGACTCATGGGAAGTACCTCTTATTTGGCCAATGAGGAGGGAAATGAGGATAGGGACCATAGTAGTACCAATGGATGCATCGTGTTACTACCATACTCCCTATGCTAGGATGATATTGATCTGGGATTAATGAAACTGACTTCGGGTCAATATGAGTGCTTTGAGACACTCTCTTTTCATATTGATCTGGGATCAATGAAACTGACTTCAGGTCAGTATGGATGCTTTGAGACACTCTCTTTTCATATTGATCTGGGATCAATGAAATTGACTTCGGGTCAGTATGAGTGGTTTGAGACACTCTCTTCTGATATCGATCTAGGATCAATGAAACTGACTTCGAGTCAATAAGAGTGATATAACTCACTCTCTTTTGGAACTAATTAGGGATCAGTAAGAGTGGTATGACACACTCTCTACATATGGGACTGACTTCGGGTCAGTAGAGAATGGTATGAGACATTCTCGATCAATTCTTGTTCTTCAGGGGTCAACAGAGCAGTGCAGGGAACTGATGGTAGAGATAGCACAGCCTAGAAGATGGATCAGTGAATGGGGTTCTCCCTAGTGGAGAGGGAGTGTTAAAATTGGAAACTAGGGCCAATCTCCATGTGGGTCACCTTATTTATGGTAGCTAATATTTTTCTTGGATTCCTCTCATCGAGAGGTGTAGGATTGATCTAAAGATCATCCGATTCTGATAAGTATTCATGGAGATATGAATTTATTTGTGTTATGCGATAATTCGTCAAGATCGTCCAACAACCAAATAACCACCTTTTTTGCTCAACATTTTAATATAAAATGAGGTGGCTTGATAGTCATTTGGACACACACTTCACTCTTAATTTCTCTCCACTGATTTTTGGTTTTAGTGGCAAGAGAAATCTAAGAGTATGAAGCCCAGTCTAGAAGAGGCCTACAATGTTGATCTATGAGGCCCTAAGTCAGCTGTCACAATGTGCCCTAGCCACTGTCATAATGAAGCCTAGCCGTAGTTGAAAGCAAGATCTACAAGCAATCTTGTGAGGAGGTCTGGCAACAATTCAAGGGAGACATCTCACAACAGTCTAGGAGGCCTTATACGCTAGAAAAGGAAGACTCATTCCACAACAAGGAGACCCTATATGCAGCGAAAGAGGGGTTCCCTAGCCACAGTCAAGAGACGCTCCTGATCTGCATCAAAAGCAATATCTAGCCACATATTGAAGGGAGATATAGGGGAGCTTCAATACGCAGCAAGGTATACCTAATCCGCTATCATGAGGAGGCATGAAATCCATAATCTAGGAGCCCTAACTAGAGCCCAGGATGAGGCCTAATTAGCTGTGGAAGATAGACCAAGTATGAGGCTAAATCCACAGCTCAGTTTGTGCCCTAGTCACTGTCCAAGTGTGCCCTAACCATAGGCCTTACTCAGCAACAAAAGGAGTACTAGTTGTTGCCCTACATCCGCTATTGAAGAAGGCTCCTATATGTTGTATACAGGAAGCCCATTCATATGTTTAGCACTGTTTTGGGACAATAGATTGCACAGGATGGAGTGTGAGGTCAAAGCCCTAATCTAAGTTTGGATGGATAGTTTGTGTTGGGCTAGTACAGAGAGCCCTCGATGTGTGGGAAACTATATTATGTTGTATGATAGTAATTCATGTGCTAATGACAGTAAAGCACAACAGTAAAATCTTGTGAACATATGACAGCGATATCTTCAGCCTAATGTATGGCATGTCAGATATATACATTCTGTAATGAATGGACAGAGAGTATTTGGGTTTATGACTATGTGGAATATCAGTGTTGTGATGCCATATCCTATGATGACAAGTGAGAACGGACTTGTGGAAGGCATAGGAGACAACCTTCCCTTAGAGGATAATTGCAGACAAATCTGGGCAGATTTTGTGACTGTTAGGAGACAACACTTTGGACCTTATTCAGGTTCAATCTTGCTGAGTTAGGTCACAGGTCATAGCCAGCAACATGATGTTGGAAGGAATGCGTTGAGTTTGATTCAACCAGCAAGGTGCAGCACAGTCGTGGATGCAGCACAGGTGCAACATGATGATTGGATGCAACACAGTGAGGAGCGGCATGGTGATGGAGTCACCTTGGATTAGTGGAAGCAATATGCCCTCACCTAAGCTTAGAACATCTGCCTCATATGCCATCTTCTTAGAGAAGATATCTGCTCTTACATAGATAAGTCAAAATGTTTAATTCTAATGTATATGTATTATCTCTCTCTTTGCTAAACTATTGAGGAACATATAAGAAGAATTGATCAAGGGTTTCCGCACATTGGGGTTTGTCCCTGGCTAGTGCCACATCTTGTGTCCACTTGTCTTGGATTTTCTTTTGTGATTTATGTTTATGTTCTATCTGCATTTTACTATCATGTTAAATTTGATTTCTAATATGGAATTGATATTGAGCTAAAATGGGAAATTGAAGTAAATTTTCTATCGGCATAGAACATACCTAAAATTAACATAGAGGCTACCATTAAGGTCTTGCACAAAAATATGGAAAGACAACAGGAGACTATAGCAAGATACCATAAGGAAGTGGTGCCTCAGAAGAAACATCAGGAATTTCTTCAACGATTCAAGGCACTGAAAGCAACAGAGGATGAGACTTATGTGCAACTAAGAGAATCTGAGAAGAAAATAAAAAATATAAATGATTCTCTTACTAAGGCTAAGAGAAAATAAAGGAAATATGCTCCATTTATTCAAATGCCTTGGCTTGTAGGTTCCCAACCTGGAATTATGCCCTATATTTACTTTAGTGATATTTGTTTCTCAAATTTAAAGCTATATAGTCTCGGAAACCATATGAGTTGAAAATGTACTTGAATTTATCACCGATTTCTGTAAATAGTATGAGCACACAAAGTACCTTCTATGTGAACTTTAATGCACAATTTATTTTTGGAAGAACATGTGGAAAGGAATCATGTTCCATTTATTGGGGATATTCATTTCTAGACTTTCATATCATTTTCTAGGAACCAAGCAAAATGGGAAAAAGCTTATCACACCTTCTAGAGGAGAGAGCATGGTATTGATCTTTAAGTTAGAGGAGAACCTCATAACCCTTTTCGCACACATATTTGTCACGGTATCTTCATAGAAAAACCTAGTGTTGCTTCTACACTTTCACATATTCATAATGATGTTTTAAATTTAGGTTTAGAATAATTGGGATGTATTAGAGATGAGGCTCTTCATGGAGCCAAAGTGAGATGGAAGACATCATCTAATGAAGTAAAAAATAGAGTAACGCTTCAGCTTCCATACTTTTCAATATGCCATGACTAGAGTAAAGGACTATGTTCACCTGGTATTGAATAGAGGCATCAATTGGATAGGGTGCAGGTATAGATGTCCCACGATATGGTTCCCTCAGTCTTTCTATAGATATGAATATCATCTATCAGAGGTAGGTAAGTATGCGGCCTTTTAGGAACTCAAAATTAGAAATGGATTCAAACATAGAGGAGAAGAAGCTTATGAAGCTTACTCCTCAATTTAACTGCATGTTAATCATTTGTTTGCATGAGGTCATGCAAAAAGGTCAGTTGGGGAGTGATGTTGGGCCTCATAATTGTTATAATTTTCTTACCTTATTTCTTAGCTTTTATATTATTTTGTAAGTCTTTCTTGCATTTAGGACGTGATAATTCATAAATTATGGATTCTAGAAGTGATTAATGTATTCTTATTATTTTATTGTCTTTATGAATGGACCTAATCACGAAAGTGTGATTTAATCGCGATCGGATCCTTATTTTTGACAGGAATCTATCGACGAGTTAGCAACTCAAGTTTCTCCCTAGATTGATCATAGAAGATTGGATAGATTAATGTTTTCAATCCTTGTTTAGAGTAAATCAGTTGAGGATGGGATTCTAACTTGGTCATCCATATATATTAAGACTTCTTGTAACTTAAAAATGAGCAGATTCTTAGGATTTCTCTTTATCAGAAATGGATTTAATGTTCATATATTTCTAACATGGAATAAAAACGAGGCATTGAGCCTTGAAATAGGTTGCTCGATTGTAATATAATTTTGACATAAGTTGTGACTTGAGAAGACGTCAACTGTAATTGTTCCTCTATAATTTAATGGAAGTGTTTATTATTCAAAGTTAACTTCTTATGTTGATTCCTTTCATGAGGCAGTTCGATTCCAGCAATTTGGGCCCAATCCTGGAAGCAATATTGTTTTACCTGTATCATTGGTGTTTGGTTCTTCTGCTTAAGTCATTTATTTGCGTAAACACTTTTATTTTATCAATTGCTCGCTTATTAGATTGCATGTTCTATTTTAAATATAATTTACAGAGATTGTCACAGAATGGATTTTCTTTAGCTAATTTTCTAGGAGTATCATTACTTACTGTTGTTTCTTGTAGACTATCATAGGACTCTTATTTTGCGTACTCAATTGCTTTCAATAATATAATTTGGTAGTTTCATTCTTTCATTTCGTAGCAATTGTTCCCTAGATAACAACTTGACACTTAATAGTTTTCCTTTGTTGTTTCCTACAAAAGGTATTTAGAAGTTGATAGTTTCAATGGTTTTCTTTGGTTATAAATCATGTTACGAGTTGATTCTTTTAATATTGTAGTTTTTATTTGCATTAGGATAGTAGTAATTAGTCATACCATCAACAATTTGGAAGCACACTTTGCATATCACTCAATTCTCGATACCAAATCAAAATGCAACACGAATTATATTTGATAGACTTTAAATTTTAGGACCCTGCATGAGCTCATTTTAATGAAATATTTCCATGTCATAAAAAAGTGCAGTTCCAATATAATAGTGTTGGGGAATGTAGGAGGAAGAGGGGTTATAATAAACGTCGAAGGAGAAAGAGAAACACAATTTTCTTGGGGCTTAGGATGGACAACAAATAACCAAGTGGAGGTGCCAGAATTATGGCAAGGAATGAGAATAATTCCATGAAATGGAATTCGACGACTTGCAGTATTTGGAGACTCCATGATCACAATTCAAAAATTTTATCATTCCAAGAAATCTCCAGAGAAATATCAGAACCCTCTTGAGGCACAAATTCAAATGCAGATGGGAAAATTTGATTATATTAGCCTTTACCATATAAAAAGGGGAAATAATGCAATTGTCGATGATCAGGCTAATAAAGTATCAACCTTGAACAAGGGGTTACTCTCCCTCCATATGTCACATCCCATGATAATTAAGTCAGTGTCAATCGGAGGTCCAAATGCATTCAAGACACGGAGTAGGTGGATTATTTGAAGCACAAAAATCTTAATTAATTTAATAAACCTTAGATATATGATAAGACGTTTATGGGAGGACAGTTAGACATTAAGTTTGGACCCTATTAAATTAATGCCATTGGAATTGCGAGTTGTGCACCTTCAACATCAATTCATTTATGTGAGAGTGAAGTTGGGAGCAGGGTGAGGAATATAGTGTAGAGATTTGGTGGTTTATCGATGCATACATCTTCTAGGGATATTAAATTGAAATCGATGGTCGACGATGCAACAAGAGAAGGAATTGGGAAGTGTAAAATAGGTGTTCATCTCATAAAATATGCAATATTTTATTTCAAAATCTCAATGTTTGGTAGTATGGCCTCCCCAAGTGTAGAGCGCAGTAGGAATGGTAGTTTGGTTCATCTATCAAAAGCATTGGAGGAAATTTCAGGTTCAACTATGAAGCTTGGTGAGCAATTCACCCAAAAGGCCCGTTCACATCTCTCACTGCTTAATCGGAAGATGGAGGATTTGTATAAGGAAATGGAATGCTTTCAAATCATGGTGGCGATGTTGGAAAAGAAAGTGAACACTCTCAAGATTAAGGTGGATGTCATTGAAATTAAAGTGGAGCTGGCAATTGATGGTGTTTTGAAATAAGTCTATGGACTTAGTGACCTCCCTCAAAATAATGGTTAAGGACTACAAATTGGTGTTCCCCAGGATCATATTATGGGAGATTCTACTAAGAAAAAATGATGAAGTGGTGGAGAGTGAGCAAGAAGCTAGAGAAAAAGTGTAAAATTTAACAAGTGACTAGGCAATATAGATTAGTTGAATGTTATGTTTTTTTGTTGAATTTTGTGGATTTGTTTGGAAAATGTATAAGATAAATAATATAAGAATCCTTGCACGGAAACTAACAGGTAGAATTAGAATGCTTCATGTGTACTCCTAGTCTACGGTAGAAGAAGAATTATCTCTAGATGTAAAGGTTTTGGTTTATTCTCAAGGTGAATGAATATAATATAACCATTTCTTTAAAAAAATGTGATGTAATAGTATTAATCCAAGCATGGGATGTGTTGTAGCACTTTTCATTTTTTCTTTCAAAAAGAAAACTCATATAATATATTATAATATTATATATATATTATATATATGATATATATATATATATATATATATATATATATATATTATATATAGTATATAATATATAATATATCTATATAGATTATAAGGTTGTATAGGGGCCTCATATACCCAAAGTATGGTTAAAATCATGCATAAAAAATTTATGTTATATATTAGGAGTAGCCTAACATTTCAAACCTATAAAGTGGAGCATTCTTATATGAATAAATTGAAAGGTGGACCACCCCACACTGGCAAAGGATTAAAAAGTGTGCATGTTTCAAGTGCATCACCATGATTTTGGACCAAGTTGTGCCCATATCCAAACTTCATAGTATAAAGAAATCAAAGTTTATGCGGGGAAGAGCCCTTGAGAACTTGTCTCCTAAAATAGTTGTTTGGGATATCTATGGCTTAGATCTTCCCTGCTACCACACAAGGGAAAATTGCTTACCATTGTGGAATCCTATGAGGTTAGAAAAGGGTTTTTATTGAAACCATTCACGATTGCATCTTGGTAGTTGGGGAAAACATGTCATCATAATCTACCTCTCTCTATTGTGTTAAGCCCTTTGCGACCAGACTTACTTTATTCTTGTCAAATGTCTCATACGCCTTATACCAATTCTAATTGTTTATTAGTACTCACAGCCAAATCTGATTTATATCAATAAATCATACTCTACTATCATGGCTCTCTTCCCATCCTACTCGCCATTTAGACCCAAATCTTATTTTTAATCAATAAATCATACTCAGTTGGCATGGACCTCTTAATTATACTATCCCTTTAGCTTCATAATGACACTAAGGCTCAAACTAATCATGAATGTTATCCATTAAAACATAATTAAACAATTTTGATTTCTTACATCCTTTGTTGATTAGTTTTCCACTTGAAATTTCTCCCCTCATTTGAGGAAGTGCCTCTAACTAGACATCATCCAACATTGTACCCTTTTGGGCATTTCTTACTGTTGTAGCTACTACAACACCCTCCAAAATTTTGCATGCACTCGAATTTAGGAGCCTTCCATGGATCTTATGATCAGTTGTTCCATAATCACTTCTTGGTCAACAAATGCTTTTGAGCTCCCTTCTTGGACTGGAAGTGTTGAAGTCGCTTGCTCAAACATGTTCAGTCTATAACAAGTGAATGAGTGTATTATTTTATGTAAACTTGGACAAGCATAGCACTCTCCTATCAGGGTTGTGCCTGTGCGATCTCCAATCCATGTCAACAGTTAGCGTGCACTGACAACAACATTTTCTGACATTATAGTTGCATTTGTATATCTATTTCGATGAGTTTTGCCAACTATCGCTCCTGTGCACCTTTGTTTTCGAAAGTGTCAATTTCATGTTTTGGATGTAGCTTTTACTTACTTGCACTCTAACTAGTGTCATTTTCATGTTATCTTTTCTCTAGCATGTGTTGTTTTCACCGTCATTCATGCATTGCAAGTGTCATTCACATTGTTATCTTCATATAGCAAATGTCATCTTCTGGCATGGGAATTGTGGCTTATCATACAAAGTGGAGTTTTGGTTTGTTTCAAGAGGAAATATTTGTGAAAATGAGTTGTTCTTACATGCGGGCATGTTTCGTACTCATTCCCAAAGATTCATGCACTGTCACACAAATGTCGACATTATCATTGCAAAGTCTATCTTCATTGTTGCGCTTGTCGTAAGTTGCCACAAGTGTTGTCGTACTAAGGGAATTATGTGTTCATATGTTCTGGATGATCTATGTTGTGATGCCAAGTGTCGAAGTGTGTAATCACAATCAAGTTCTACCACTGTTCACATTGGTTTAACTAATCCCACACTTAGCCAAAGGGACAAACATGGAATATGAAGAGTCATGTAAGTTGAAAGGTCATAGAAAGTCAAACAGTCATGAGGGTAGTCAAAGAGTAACAATGAGGGTGAAGCATCACCCCTTGGTTATATATACACCCACATTGTATGAGCAAAGGACTTTTCCCCTTGGCTCCTCCCACAAGGCATTACAGAGATAAGCTAGTTCTTTGAGGAGCAAGGAGTGGCCCCAATGTTCCACTACTAGAGCTAGTGATGTACATTGTAAACATGTGTCTTGGAACTTTTACTTAATAACATAAGCCTTCAAGGCTAGCACGTTCTTCATGCATGGTTTATGAATGTTGTAAGACTATTCTGTGGATGTTTGTATTCCATCTTTTCTTTCACATGTGCTAAGATAGTTGAAATATTCAGTTATGTAATTAGTACTTATCTTATTGGAAATGTGTTGTAATGGTTGTTATTGTTGTCCCATCCTTGTGGACTATTATATAGGATATTAGACATATGTTTCTTCATTTATTGGTTGCAACGAATGTCTCATCCTCTATGGACTATTTTGTTGGGTGTTGGACAAATTGGTTCATGTGTGTCTCTTATTGGGTGGTACTACTAGCTCTCACTTAGAGGCTCACTTTTCTCCCCTCTTCGCAGTAGAAGAACCCTGACACATTTACAACTAAACACTCACCAAGCACACTCTCTTTCTTTTCGAAGACACCATTCCATCCCTCTCTCTTGCTAACAGTTACAGCCAAGGCATATCTTTAATATATACGGAAACTGGGCTGATATTCTAGATTGGGCTCCTACGCCAAACGGTGTGAGGTCTAATTGGGACTTCACATCAGGAAGACCTCTTGGTTGATGAATTTCCAGCACCATCAATAGTGGTGCTAGAAGTAGGGCCAAATGACAATTTGAGCCTGTTGGATCTGGTTTGAACCTCTTATCTAAAATGGCCCATACACAAATCTTACTCCCGAGGTGTTTCATAAATTTTTCCCTTTATCGATTTTCAATCCTCAATGAGCCTCTCACACTTGTCCCAGTTAAAGTTTGATGGTGAGGATGGAACATCCATAACCAAACACATTTCTGATTTTCTTAATTTTTGTGAATCTTACGAAATCAATGATGAAAAGTTTGCTTGTCTGCTTTTCTTCCTCACCCTTGAAGATCATGCTAATCGATGGTGCCATACATTGCCACATGCTTCCATCCATTCCCTTCATCATTTCCTCTAGGATATTCATTAGACCTTTGACAGGTATAATTATCGAGATGTTTGTAAAAGAATCAATCTCTTACGAATGAAGCCTAATGAATCAGTTGAGGATTTTTCTGATTGATCCCTTCACCTTTGTTGTGAAATTTATAAAGAAGACATGAATGAGGATTTCTTCAAACAAGAGTTTGAGCACTTGGTTCTTATCTATTTACATGGTGAACCTGAACCCGCTGATTTTTCTACTTCCTCAACTCTTGTGAATCATGAGACGCCTCTAATTTCAAAGGAGGAATTTACTATTGGGAATCACAATTGTCGTTAGACCAAAACCCAGTCAATGATCACATCGTCAGAGATAAGGATCCACGAGAGGTGGTTAGTCCATGTCACGAAACACATGGGGAGAATTGGTTTATCCAATGTCCAACAATATCGCGCCCCCCCCCCCCCCCCCCCCAATGTGAGCTAGGTGTGTATCGAACTCGTGACCCGCACTCTAATACCACTTGTTGGGAATCACAATTGTCATTAGACCAAAACCTGCAGGTGTTAGTCAATTATCACATCGCCATAGATAAGGATCCACGAGAGGTGATTAGTCCATGTCATGAAACACATAGGGATCATTGGTTTATCCAATGTCCAACATTTACTACTCCTTTTGTTATTTGTCCTCCTCCTTTTCCAGTTTCGATGGGGGTGCCTCTCTGTGATGGTAATAAAGTTGAAAAATCTGAAAATCAAAATCCTAATCCATCTTCTCATTCTTCTTCTATTTCTCATGACTTTGATTGAACAGAGGAAATCCCAAAATGGCTCATGAAGCCCACGGGGAAGACTAACTTCCCCATTCTGCAACATGATGTTATCATTCATAACTATAGCCTCTAATCTGATCTAGATTTTTTTTATCCTCCATCATCTACATGCCATGACTCTTTGTAATATCATCCACCTAATCAATCTACTCCACTATTTGGTCTTTAACACTCTTTATTTTCACATTGTTAGTTCAAATTGTGATCAAGTACAAGGCAGTCACTTTACACAAGCAGAGGAGTAGGAAGGTGAATATGCTCTCAATCTTTCTTATTTTTTTCATGATGCTCTGTGCTAGGATGATGCGCTTCCACTCTTGGATGATTTTAAATCTACTAATCTCAGTAGTGAATCAAATGAAATCAACTCTTTCGATCAATATATAGCCTTGAGCAATAATAATTTCGATGATGGTCACTCTATTCACATATGCGATCAAGAATACCCAGGTACATCATCTATTTTTTTTTATCCTCTAGAACATGTTGATCTGAGAAAATTATATTTGGAATTTGATCCAACCAAAGAAAATGTCTCTATCGAAACTTCCTCTTCATTTCACAATCCCTTGTGCTCTACCGTTTGTAATGTATCTACCTACGACAGAGGTACTCCATGCTCTTCAAACACTTTATCTGATGAGTTAACTTTTCAATTGACACAAGGTGGTGAGATTATCCATGATGAAAATGAACACAATCAAATCATTAATTACTCTATCCATCCCTCATCATATTTTCTCTTGCCTGAAGACAACTCTCCAAACCAAATTTCTCATGGCATTTTCCCATTTCATAAATATTCAAATTTGTTATCATATGAATCTTTTAACTTGAGTAATCTAGTTGTTGAAGTTGAAAATTTTGATCAAGATAGTGACAGAGATGGTTTCCACCTGGTTAATAATGATCTCATCAAGATCAGTGAAAGCATTTATCCTCACAATGTGCACGATTTGGTTCAGTCTTCAGGATGCGATTTTACAATTTTGGACACTTCTGGGACTTGCCAGGGATTCGAGGCACTTCAACTTTCATTGATGGTTATGTTAGGATCTCACAACTCTAGTAAGACCCCTGACTTAAGTCAGATCTGGTTTTCTTCGCAAAACTCTTCTTTCTGCACGGTTTCACTCAATGAAAATTATTTCTTGAAATATATTTAGCATTGCCAATATGATCTCTTGAATTTTCAAGATCATATTCCTGAGCAGATTCAAGATGTTTTATCTTCATGCAAGTCTCTTGTATCAAACTTGAGTTCATAATGTGTGTCTCTCATAGAATCATCAAATTGTGAAGTTTATTATCCTAAAGATTATCTTTGGCCAAAGGATTCATACCTGTCACACTCTTTTGCAAACAATCAACTCTACATCCTTCTTGTAAATATTCTAATGTTAATCCTTCTCTTCATCGCACCTAAAATCCTCTTAAGCGTCAAGCATTGCATGGATTATTTGATCAATCAAAATCTTCTTCACTTGTTTTACCCTAACTGGTTTCATGTGTTTGTGAATCAAAATCTTCTTCACTTCTCTTGATGATTGCAATGCTAGTGTAGTGCGTAACCAGTCACAAGAAAATGGTTTGTTACACTCATCACATCAGGAAGATGACTCTACTACACGGATCATTTCTAAAACTATTCCAAGTGATTTATCTTCATTTATTATAAATTGGGAATTTGATGCTTTAATCATCCCATCTTATCATTATTCTGTCCTTGATGAATTTTCATTCGTTTTATCATTTTCCCACCAGTATATCCACTGAGGATTTTTTATATCCTTTGATCTTCATGATCTAACTTCTCACCATTTGCATTTTTGTCGAGCATTTGAAGCACTTCAGCTTTCGCTTATGGTTATGCCAGGTCTCCTTTGTCTCAACATGACTACCGAATATGATCAGATATATTTTCCATCACAAGATTCCCATCGTAATCCCATGCCTCTAATTGAACATTCATCTTTTCAAAGTTTTCAGGGTTTTCAAGAGGGTTCTCATGAATTTTTTGATCCGATCACTAAATGGTTGGATCAATCTTACTCGGCAATCTACATCACAATAAATAGGTTTCAACCTTTTCTCATTCCTCCTAAGTAGGATGACACAAAAGAAGGTGTATTCTTAAGAGGTCTTCGAGGTTTTTCTGATTATGGTTTCTGTCGAAAAGGTAATAATGTGAATTGGATGAAAGTAACAGTTGCAATGCATATTTCTTCCCAAAGGCAAGACCTTCCTTTTTTTGTGCAAGTTATTCAAGCTCTCATATTTTCTCTTGCACACTACTTTATATCTATTTAATCGATTGTATCCTTGTGATTGTAGGTTAGGAAGGATTACGATGGATATATTGGAAATTTCATTATACGTGACCCCAACCGATTATCTATTAGATTAGGAGTAGGATTATTTTCATCTTAGTTTTCCTTCTCTTGCACCCATCTCGTGTTGTTCTTTTTAGTCTCTCGTCTTTTCTTAATTTTCTCTTGCATTACGCTTCGGTTTAGCTTCTTTTGCTTGTCCTCCGATTTTGTTTCTTTGTTGTGTGTTGTCTTTCCTTTTTGTTTTGTTTCTTTTGTTTTTCTTTCTTGTTTTTTGTCTCCTTTTGTTTTCATTATATGAATAATTTTTGCCCATGAACATGTTGTGACTTCTTAGGATGTGTGTGGTCGAACTCTAAAGAGTCTTGTGACACTTCAACATTTGGCTAATCTTTTTTCCTTCTTCCTTGTGTTGGTTATATATTTTGGTCAATGAAGTTCCAATAGAAAATATGATCTATCTGTAAGGATATTTTTGGTCCAACCATGAACCCATGTCTATTTTAGATACCTCATGACTACACTCGCTCTTTATGTTTCGATATTTTCATGTTTATCCAATCAGTAGAAGCGAAGAAGGGGAAAAATCTAAATGAGCAAACCTAAATCAGAGATCTCTATATGATTCTTTGAAGGAACAACATCTTCTGCTTTGAATAAGTTGAGATCCCTCTTCCACCCAATAAATGAAGAAGTGTCAATGCACAGTCCTCTTTAAAATAAATAAATAAAGGCGAAAGAAGAGAAAGGCTTCCTACACAGAGAAATAGAAAAAGCAAATCCATCGTGGTACTATTTAGGCTCGCTGGAAGCGGAGTAATGTTTATGTTCCTACGTGACTTCGTTCAGGTACTGTCCAGGCCTAATGGAAGTGTAGCAACACCAAAAATGAAAAATTATACTCTTAAAATCTTAATCTTATGAGCTACACTAGCCTTCCCAACTCGAAACATTATGATATTGTTGAACCTTATGTGGTGTTCAACCAAGAAGGCATAAAGGGTCCCATGTCTATTCATGGGGTAAATGGTAAGACCAAAGTAATCTGTACGATGAATCAATACTCCCTAAAGAAGCAAGGCCCTACGTAGAAGAAGTTAACCGAGATACAGAAGTTGGAGTTGAACCATTGTGTCCCCAACTGTTGTAGCTGCTACATCACCCTCCAAAATTTTTCATGCACTCAAATTTTGGAGCCTTTTGTGGATCTTACGATCAGTCATTCCATTGTCACTTCTTGGTCAATAGATGTTTTTGAGCTCCCTTCTTGGACTGGAAGTGTTGAAGTCACTTTCTCACACATGCTCAATCTGTAACAAGTGCATGATTGCATTATTTTATGGAAGCTTGGACAAGCATCACACTATCCTATCAAGGTTATGCTTGTGTGATGTCCAATCCATGTCAATAGATAGTGCACACTAACAATGATAGTTTCTCACATTATAACTGCATTTGTATTTCTATTTCGGTGAGTTTTGCAAATTGTCGCTCTTGCACACCTTTGGTTTCATGAATGTTGCTTTAATGTTTCAGTTGTTGCTTTCACTTGCTTGCACTCTGACTAGTGTTTTCTTTGTGTTATATTTGCTCTGGCATGTTGTGTTTTCATCGTCATTCATGTATTGCAAGTGTCGTTCACATTTTTATCTTCATATAGAAAATGTCATCTTATGGCATGGGAATTTCTGCTTATCATGCAAAGTGGAGTTTTGGTTTGTTTCAAGAGGCAATCTTTGTGATAATGAGTTGTTCTTATCATGTAGGCATGTTTCACACTCATTTCCAAAGATTCACACATTGTCACACAAGTGTCATCATTATTGTCGCAAAGTCTACCTTTAGTGTCACACTTGTCATAAATTGTTGCAAAGGTTGTCATACTAATGGAATTATGTGTTCATATGTTCTCAATGATCTATATTTTGTTTCCAAGTGTCTAAATGTGTGATCGTAGTAAATTTATACCACTTTTCACATTGGTTTCATTGATCCCACACTTAGCCAAATTTCGGAAAGTTTCCAACAACCTAACCTCATCTATCCCTCCTAAACTACGCATTGTGTAGTGCCAGCCCTTAAGTAGAAACCTTGTCTCTTGGCACTACAGAATGCACAAGCCCTGAATGCCAAAACTGCGCAACCACCCAGTCCCCTCTGTCTTCTAGAACTATGTAGTTGGTTGAACTAATGCCTAACCCCTCAACCTAGCTTATGCAACTCTCAAACTACACTATATTCTTCCTCATCCAAGATTTAAATATGCATTGCATAGTATTAGAGCCCAAGCTCCACCCCTGAATGCTTGAGCTGCAAAACTGCGTAGTCACTAATACTTTCCCTTGGCCCACCACTAGTTCTGGCTCAGTCAGCGAATTATCATGTAGCATCTTTGGTAGGGGCTTATTAAACTGATGCCCCCTTATCATGAGTTGATTGTAGACACAGGAACTCTACCTTGTTATTGCAAGATGATAAAGAAGGAGATGGAGAAGGAAGACATGTTAGATGAAACCTAAGGAGTTGAGGACAAAGAGTGATCATCAAGTAATAAGATGAAGGAACATTATTAGGACTACATGGAGAATCCATCTAATTTAAAAGCTGTTAGAGGATAGATATGAAAAACAAATCACATCTCTCACGGAGTTGAAGTAAGAAGGACAGCTTATCGCAAACATTGAAACTTATTTCATGTATTTTATTTAAGTGTTTTGGTCCCATTTACAATGTAGGCAAAGTGTCATCTTGTCGCATACTCGTCATCGCATAACGTGTAGAAACCTTATTCTGATTTTTTCAAGCGTCTACCTTGGTGTATATCAGTTGTTCTAACCACGTAAATATTGGTCGCACGCATTCAAAAAGTTTTAAGCATTGTCGCACAAGTATCATCACAGTCATCGCAAAGTGTACCTTAAGTGTTGCACTTGTCATAACTAGTCATAATGTGGTCACACGGAGGGAAATGTGTTTTTCATGTGTCATGGGTGATCTTTTTTGTTGCATCATCAAGTATTCTAAGTGTGAGATCACATTTCATATCTTATCACTATTCACATCAGTCCAAATGGTCTTACACTTAGCCATTTTTGAAAATACTTATCAACCAAACAACTTGGCTTCACCTGGCCTCCTTGAACTATGCATTTCACAGTTCCAGTCCTCTAGCTGAGACCTTTCCCTTTGACATTGTGCAATGCAGAGTTCTTGCCCCCAAGGATTATTGCATTGCACAGTTTATGTGCTCAAGCTCTGGCCTTGACCTCCAAGATTGTGCAACCATTCCTCCCAACCCAACCTTCGCTGCACAATCACAAGCTTCAAGCTCATTCCATGTGCCACTAAACTGTGCAATTGCGCAGTAGCTCAATCTCCATTTTTTCCTTAAAATGCACAGTATGTCCTCTCAGTGTCCATCTCCTCAACTTTCCTCACTGTCACCAAGGATTGCGTAGTTTTTTCCCTCTGTTTGGCTTGAACTATGCACTATGCAGTCTCAGTGATCAAGACTCACCCCTAGATTCTTTAACTGCACAATTGCATAGTCACTGAGCCCTCTCTCCGAACCTATCACCTAATACGGATCGTTTAATGGATCCAAATGCACTATTTTATACTAGGGGGTTTTCAAATTGATGTCATCTCACCATGAGTGAATTACAGATGCAAGTACTCTCTCACACCGTGACAGGATAATGAAGAAGGAGATGCAGAAGGGAAGCATGCTGAAAGACATTTTTGCAAGTGGACATGTAAGCTGATCAATCAAGGCAAAGCAAAGGGACTCCAATTTGTGACCACGGCCCAAGAATTGAGATCATCGAAGACTCATTATCACCAAGCCATGAGGAGGTGGAAGACAAAAGTATTCTCAAGAAGATATCAGAGACACAGCAGTAGTAGTGGTGTGACACTACCACATCGTCAATCAATCCATGTCAACAATGTCATGTCATGTCATGTCATGAGTTGTCATAGGCCACATCATCATTGTGGATCATGTATATTCAAAATGTTTCGTAAAGTGGAGTTCTGAGGGACACACATGGAATATGAAGAGTCATGTAAGTTGAAAGGTGATCAGAAGTCAAACAGTCATTGGGGTAGTCAAAGAGTCACAAGGAGGGTGAAGCATCACCCTTTGGTTATGCAACCTCATTGTATGAGCAAAGGACTTTTCATGTTGGCTCCTCCCGCAAGGCATTAGAGAGATAAGCTAGTTCTTTGAGGAGCGAGTGGCTCCAATTTTCCACTCTAGAGCTAGTGATTTACATTGTAAATATGTGTCTTGGAACTTTTAGTTAATAATAGAAGCCTTCAAGGCCATCACGTTCTTCATGCATGGATTATGAATGTTGTAAGACTATTCTGGGAATGTTTGTATTTCAAGTTTTCTTTCACATGTGCTAATATAGTTGAACTATTTCAGTTATGTTAGTACTTATCTTATTAATAATGTGATGTAGTGGTTGTATTTATGTCCCATCCTTATCGACTATTCTATAAGATATTAGGAAGATTTTTCTTCATTTTTTGGTTGCAACGATCGTCACATCCTCTGTGGACTATTCTGCTGGATTTGGACGGATCCTTCTAGTTCATGTGTGTCTCTTCTTGGGTGGAACTACTACCTCTCACTTAGAGGCTCACTTTTCTCCCATCTTTGTAGTAGAAGAACCTTTACACATTTACAACTAAACACTCACCAGGCACAACCTCTTTCTTTTCAAAGACATCATTGTATCCCTCTCTCTTGTTGATAGTTAGAGCCAAGGCATATCTTTAAGATATATGACAACCGAGAAGATATCCTGGATGGGTCTCCTACACCAAACGATGTGAGGTCTAATTGGGACTTCACATCGGGGAGACCCCTTAGTTGATAGATTTCGAGCATTGTCAACACTTACCTTCCTAGTTCTTCAAATAAGCATTGGTTTTTTGTTGTATTAAGTACATTCATAAGTAAAATTACTAAAAATCTTGTTGGATTTCACTCCTACAGGTTTTCCCTGCCTCACAATTATCTAACTCATTCACCACAATGGATTTTTCTACCGAGCATGTAGCAAGCAAGCCAGCTCACCCACCTGACATCATCCTTGGCTTCCACGTCACCTTCCACCACAATCCTTCCATGCTCTTTTGTCCATATACTCATCTTTTTCATTCCCTTGTTTTATTGTTGAACAAAACTTTAGATTTTGAACCATCTGACAAGGAATAGGAATTTTCATGTAAAGAAAAATCAAGTTAACAAATAACCTAATGTTTCCCTAAGGATTTCTCAACATGGTATCAAAGCCAAGGTCAGTGGAATAGGCAGTGAAAGGATCACTATTTTTTAAAAGAATATGGGTTTCAATCCAATCCAAAAGGTAATATAAATACATCAGCCTTGAGATCTAAGCCTAAAGAATATTTTTGAGCCCTTCAAGATGCATTCCTTTCAAAGTTTATAGAAGAAGTAACTCAAGGTATGTTTAAAATTCTAAGATTTGTAGCAAGTCCCCGTCATATGAGCAGGTACGATCATTTTGTCTTTAAAATCTATTTATGGTAATGACTCTCACATCTCTAAGGTTTTTCCATAAAATCATAAATATTCTTATATCGATAAGGTATTTGATCTTTAGATTAAATCAATCCTTGTAGTAATTATCTTTTGTTATTTATTCAATTTGGTGAAACCCTAATTTTTAGGGTTTGTTGCTAGGCATATATAAAACCCCAAGTTGTTAGGATTTGATGATATTTGGTTTTATGATAAAAACCTTAGTAAAATTTGAAATAAGATTGTAGGACTTTAGAAAAAACTCGAGATGCTTACATTATGGTTGAAACCCTAACATGGCTTAGATGTTGGATATCTAAAGTTTAATTTTAAAGTTTCGATGATAATATATAATGTTTGTAACAAAACTATAGCAAAGGTTTTTGTAAGTGTCTAGGGCATGAAAGTGTAACCCAAGATGATTTCTTATGCTATGATCATGACTGTAACTAGGTCTTGAATATCTAAAGTTTAATTTGTTATTTAAGGCTTTGATAACTCTAGATGCTTTCCTTGTGATTACATGATAACACTCATTTGATAAAGTTAATCTCATTCTCTTATACACATATATTTGTGTGCTTGTGTATATATACATAGATGACACTTGAATTGTTGATGAGTTGAGTGGGTACCTTGGAAGATAGCTTAGATGGTACCCTGGTGGATTTATACCTTTCATTACGGGAATTTTGAGGTCTAAAATGGGCCTCCTAAGAAAAATGTAACAACCAAAATAAACTTTATAAGAACCAATAGGATTCAATATGATGATGTATGTTAGTGTCAGTCTTTGCAGCCTTCCTCCAGTGATCAAATGTGCTCTTACAAAGTGATTTTAAGGTGTCAAGGTCAATTTTGTCATTTCAAAGAGTCTTCAAGCAAAATTTGGTCACTATGCATTAGGTCTAGGGTTTGCTTTCACTCTTTTCAAAGTTGCCCAAATGTCAGTCTATGTCACTATTCATCTGAGTCTATAATCATTCATATGGTTTTTATCATCATGTCAAGTTCCATTGGGTCATTTTACAGCTTATTCATGCTTCAGTTGCGCCTAGGTAAGGTCATTTCCCTC
>APFE030157430.1:0-61272 GCA_000404065.3 Pinus taeda
CCAAAATGACCCCCTATGAAGCAGTATATGGTAAACTCCCGCCTTCACCTACTTCATATCTCAAGGGATGCTCAAAAGTCCAAGCAGTGGATCAACTCCTACAACACCGCGCAACTATGATCACCCATCTTAGAGAAAATCTTCATCAAGCTCAGAACCGCATGAAGCAACAGGTAGACCAGCATCGCTCAGAGCGCCAATTTCAAGAAGGGGATCAGGTCTTTTTACGGATCCAACCATATAAGCAAACATCACTCAAAGACAAGGGATTTCAGAAACTCTCTCCCAAATTCTACGGACCATATCAAGTACTTCAACGCATTGGAGAAGTGGCCTACAAGTTGGCTTTGCCACCTACTACAAAAATCCATCCAGTTTTTCATGTCTCATGCCTCAAGAAAGTGATTGGGAACAATTGCAGAATTCAGATTAGTCTACCGGAATTGGACGAATAAGGATCCATCTGGCTTCAACCAGAACAGGTCCTCGACACACAAGTCAAGCAACTGCGCGGTCGCATGATTAAGGAAGTCCTAGCCAAATGGAAAGACACCTCTCCAGAAGATGCAACCTGGGAGCCAGCCACTATTCTGCAGCAGTTTCCGCAGCTTCAGCCTTGAGGACAAGGCTAGTCTTAAGGGGGTGGGCATGTCAGGGTCCCACCCTAACCCCCTTATCTATGTAATGGGACCAAGTCATAGTCAAGAGTCAATAAAGCCCATATTAATAATTGTAAGTGGTTAATCCGCAATTAATAACGGAACCACAGTTAGTTGCAAATGGGCCGTAGTATTAGATAGATGGTATTAGTAATACACGGTATTGGCCCGTGGTATTGCACGTATGAGTCATATATAAAGGATAGAAACTCCCTGCGAGGAGTATCGTGTCTTATTTTGTAATCGAGCTCTGCTCTATTGGAGGTTTCCCCCTCGAAGAGGCAAGTGAACATTACTCTTTGAATAATAAAATCATTTCTATTATGTGTTCTGGGTATCTTTTCTTCACATATTCTATGTTCTGGGTCTCTTTTCTTCGCATATTCTGTATTTGGGTATCGTTTGCAGGTTAAGAGCATAACATCGATATAGTGCATCATGTACTGGGGGCATTTGATCTTGATCTTTCCATTAGATCCCTTAACATGTATCCCTTGCAAAGCATTGTTCTCCCATCTAAAGAGAACCTCTTGGAAGCTATGACCTCTTATAGTCCGTAATCAAGGTACCATGAGGATAGTTCCTTTACTATGTCAACCTCGTTCAAAAATTAAATAGGTCCCTATGAGCATGGTTATTTTCTTATGTCAAGCTCGTTAAAAAATGAAACAAGGTGTCATGAGCAGAATTCCTTACTTGTGTCAAGCTCGTTAAAAAATGAAACAAGGTGCCATGAGCATGGTTCTTTTCCTGTGTCAAGCCCATTAAAAAATGAAACCAATCCCCTTCCAATTCAAGTCTTTGATTAGATCTCGTAAATTCTCAATCGAGTCTTTCACTGATCTCGTAAGTGAACCTTCATTCCATCCCATTTTGTTGTGCAAGCAATCATTTATGCGGATAGAAACAGTCCCTGTAGTCCTATGGGAGGATCTAGCAACAAACTAGACAAATATTTGTAAACTTTCCTAGCTTATACCAGAAAACACAAAGGAGGATAGATGACCGAACTCACTCTAATGCTAACACTCATTGATTTTGTCCTCAATATTCTCACTTCCAAGTTCAATCCTCTCTACGTCGTTGTGGATGAATATCTGCAAGGAAGATCAAATAGAGACAACAAAGACATACATAGCATAATTCATTCTAACATAAACTATGTGACAGATCCAGGAGTATCACATTAAATGAGTAAAGATTTACACACTTATGGAAGACAAACACATAACGTATTATTAATATAAACTAATGGAAGCATACAACCACTTAATCCTTGATGTTGGAAGCCTCCTTTGGATGAGTTTCCAAGTCTTAGCCTCAACCTTCAATCACTCATGTCTCCTTAGCAAAATGGGCAACATTTAGGCATAGTTTAGCTCTAGGAAAGCAACCAAGAAATAGCCAACCATCAACTAACCAAAATTAGATGTTAGGGGTTTTATTTATAGGGAAGGAGAGGGAATTGAGGATCTAGAAAAGGAGGGAGAGGTTCCACATTTCAAGGGGAAGATCCATGAAAGTAGGATCAAGAAACAGGAATGGGAGGTCTCATTCTAATCCTCATTCAACTACAACCAGCTCACCATTCTCGAGACTTCTCGTAGGAGAATCTTCTCCTCCATTTTAGGAACACTTGACTGAAGAGGGCTAGCATGGGTTTTCCTATCAAAAGGTATGCTGCCAGTGCTAGTCACTAGTCAAACAAAAGGTTACCAGCATGGGTTTGTTTGTTAAAAGTAGTGTTGGGCTTGCAAAACAAGGTTTTGGAGAAGTTCTTTAGAATTTCTTGAAGGCAAGTCTTCTTCTTCCCTCAAGGATGCTTCTGAACATGTTTTATGGTGAATACACATTGTTTTTTATAGCTTTCGTCACTTTGAGACACTTGTGACATTGACGACACAAAGTGCGACGCTTAGGATATGAGAGTGGGAGTGCGAAAAAATATTGTATAACAAGATCAGGAAGATCCATATGCAAGTATGATAGACACTAAATATGTCACATGAAAAATGAAAGGTTATGCATGATCAACACAAAGCAGGGGAAGTTATTTAGAGTTGGAGAAAAAGTATGGTTACGATTAAATAAGGAGGAACAACGAGGGGTTGTAGGGTCTTGGTAAGAAAATTAAAGCTCTAATATACGATCCTTTCAAGATACTAGAAAAGGTGGGAGATAATGCCTATATACTCAATCTACCCCCATACACACACCTTTACTCTATGGTGAATGTGGAAAATTTGAAACCCTTTGAGCCTTCCATTTTGGATCAAGATGTGGAGTAGGTACTACCTTCCATACACAATTTAGCACTAAATTATCAGATAAAGTTGACAAAATATATGATTTTTTAAAAGAGGTCTTAAACTACAAGATAGAGGCAGCACGAGCTTTCGTAGGTCAGGTTGAAGGTACAATTTCCAAGCAAGGATAAATAGTACTTTAGGGAAAAGGTGGAGGAAAAATTTTGTCACCTTTTTCAGTAAAATATTTTAGGCACCAAAAGGCTCCTAATATGGGGAGGTTTGATCTATATTGGATCATTATATATTTTTTCATTCATCCTAATGATGAATCAACTTATAGGAGTAGTTTTCTTGGCGGAGCCCAATTTGGAGAATTGGGGTTTGAAACCTTCTAGGGTCAATTTGAGGCCTTAAATGACATTTTTTGGGGTAAAAATTTGTTGCATGAATGCTTCATATTGGTACACTATTATACACACAAAAACATTTCCAACAATTAAAGAAAGACATGAACAGAAGTTCTAATACAAAATTTATGTTTACTGGAAGTTAATTTATCGTGATTAACCACCATAATTTGAGAGGATGCCCTGTCATATCTTGTTACTCATGGAAAATGGTCATCTACATGGAAACTATGAAGCTAACTCTAGAAGGATCAAATTTGTAACTCTATTTCATATTTTAAAGAGTCAAACTTTACCTCTAGTTGGCTATTGGGATGTGTTATAACTAGGCCACTAGGAAAGGTTGTTCCACTCTATTGGAGTGAAATTTGTTCCATCGTAGAGAAAATTAGTTAAGAGGGGATATAAAAAGACTATGAAAAGAAGGGGTTTTGTGTTTTGTAGCATCCCAAGGGCCACAGACCTTGGGTAACTCCATAAAAAGTTCCAGTAGGATTTTCTCCCAAAAGGGTTCCCAGATAATCTCTTGGTGTTTAGTGCGATTGGTGTGTGATTGTATTTCATTGTTCTCTATTTTTCAGTTTTTATCTAGTACATGCATAATTAAAAAAAAAAATTAATAAATATATAAATCTAAGGAAAATTAACCCTCATAGTATAGATTTCAGATTTCAATTTATTTATATTAGAACTCTGTTGATGAAATGTCTAATGGAATATCCACAATAGTTTACATATCACATCCTTTCTACAATCCCATTCTATTGAGGTGTTTATGTGGTCTTATGCCTTGCTATTATTCACTTCTTATAGAGTTTCTTAAATTCATTCCCACAGAGTTATCATCATATTCTATTCTCAACACCTTTATTTTCTTCTTAGTCTAACTCTCCACAAGAGCCTTAAACTCTTTAAATTTAACAAATAACTCATATTTATTATGGAGGAAATAAATCCATATGTTCCTTGAGAAATCATCTATGAATGAAACATATTATATATATTTACCTAATGATGGAACAATCACAAGTCTAAAATCATCAATATACATACTAACTCTAAAATTCCATCTGCTCTTGTAACACTAGATAAGAATGTTTCATGATTTTGGTTACCATATATGCAATGTTCATGGAAATAAAAATCTTGTGTGCAATCAAACATACCTTCCATAATACCTTTACCATGTAATGGTAAAACACCCTTCTCTCTAATATGTTACAGTCCTTGATGCCATAACATTGTCTTTTCTCTAGATAGAATAGGGGTTGTCTTCTTCATTTCCACCCTTTGTAAAAACATAATTATGAAGCTTTTCCATGATAGTTTTGTCTAATAGCTTGTACAAAGTTCCATTTTAGACTCCCCTTACAACATCATTGCTCTCGAAACCATTTTGTAGGTTTCCCTTTTAACTACCATATGTACACTTGCATTACTCATATTTCTTATAGATATAAATTTTTTAGAAAAATCTATAATGTGATAAGACCTAAGGGGGTGTTTTAATCCTTCCATTCTTTAGCAATAACTTTAATTTTCCTCATCCTATGATTTTTTTTTATCAAGTTATTTCCTAGCAAAATGTCACCTTCATTGTACCTTTTAGATTCACATAACTACTACATGTGGGGAGTCATGTGAAAAGAATTTCTTAAGCCAATTAAAAATACATCATGATTTGCATGTTCACTTAAAGAAGCCAAATACACATACCATATTTCCTATAAGGAGGTACTTCCTTCTACGGAAGGAACATCATCATATCTTTTCCCTTTATCAACACTTTTAGATCTACAAACTTTATTGTAATGCCTAACTTTACCACATTTCTAGTGTTTCATTAAGGATTGTCCTAGGGATGAATATATACCTCCATAATATATTGAGGCCTCCCACTTGAGGAATTATTTTTATTTTTATCCATAGACTATAATCTTGTAGATCACACATTTGTGCTTTAACTGTCCATGATTTTATGCATCATTTCTTCTAATAACTGGGATGAGAGCACATTAAAAAACATTAAAGTGGTTGCATTACTACCAATAGCTACAACTAGACCATCCCATGAATTTGGAAATGAACACAATAAACTAATGCACTTATCTTCATAACAAATTTTAATATCAATAGACAAAAAATAATTGTCCACAACGTTGAATGTATTTAAATTATCTATCACTGAATCTTCATCATTAATCCTTAGGATGTGCAACTTATTTCAAAGGAAAAGTTTGTTTACTAGGGACTTAAATTGATACAAAGCCCTTGAATTATCTCATAGCACCTTGGTGCATCTTTCCTCAAAACATTCAATAACACTAATTCTAAACGGAATAGCCTTGATGTGCTCTTTTCCTTCTTATCCAACCTCACCTAGTCTTATATTAATAAAAATGTAGGTGTAGCACCAAGATCATAGTGACCCAATGTTCTTTGTCTACAAAAAGGTCTTCCATCTTGAGCTTCATAGCTCAAAGCTCTTCCCATTAAATTTTGTGATCCAAATATTAGAATGGATTGTTATTCTCCTTAACCATAAGAATCATTGTTGCGGAGCTCCCACTAAAACTTGGTTTATCACAAACCCAAGATAATTGAACCCTTAGCAATATTTGAATCCTGCTAAAACCAATAACTAATATGGTACCAAATCTATGTTTTAAACCTTTACAATAAAACAATGCACACACAAATTCATTATGAAACAAAAAAAAATAGCAATCACACACAATATTCAAAGACTTTCCCTAAAAACCTTTACTTGAAAAAGCAACAAATGTTTAGAACCACATCTCTAACTTTCATTATATTAACTTCACCATTTACAATACAATATATAGGGTTATGTGGTATACAAATGCCTAATCTATTAACCTGAATTATATTACAACTTTATCCTTAACCATAATTTAAAAACCATGACTTGAAAAATCTTGCATTGAAAATCGTAAAAAATGGACAAAAGAAATTCCCTTCTTTCTCTCTCTCTTTTTTTTTACGTCGACCCCATCCCCACTTATGAACCCCTTTGTGCATATGTACAATGTGTCAACTATCGTATAAAGAATATAACACATCCACAAAAAATGCTAATGAGGAAGGTTCTTTTGATAAAAATACATATTAGCATACTTTTGTATCACAAAAATCTACAATTCATATATTAAGTAATATAAATTATGATGTAAATGTATGGGATAGTCTCTCCTTGAAGTTAAAAAACAATTAATTGACGAGGAAAAAGAAAATGATACTTTACAAATGAGCAAGTATATCAAACCCACTCTCATACATGAGGGTTATATGGGGGTGGGGGTGGAGGTCAAGTTGACAGGAAGTATTGGACAAATAATATTTACAATAGATAGTATTTGACCAATATTCCTCTCCCCCAAGCCCCATCTTAATAGTATGAAATAATATTTACTATAAATAGCATTTCCCAATATCCCCCTCATACCCCACCCTCATATTGGGAAAATATTATTGACTATAAATATTGTTTTCCCAATTTCCACCCTAACCCCCACCCTCACATTGGGAAAATAATATTCTGAGGGCAGGAATGGAGGGAAATATTGGGCAAATGCTATATGAGGATGAGGGGAAATATTGGGCAAATAATATTTACAATAAATAGTATTTTCGTAATATCTTTCCACCAACTCCAACTTAATATTGGGAAAATAATAAGTGGAGTTGGGGGGAGGATATTGGGATAATACTATTCATAATAAATATTATTTTCCCAATACTAAGGTGGGGCTAGGTGGGTGGAGGGGGTGGATATTGGGTAAATACTACTTATTGCAAATATTATTTGCCCAACATTTCCCCTCACCTCCACCCTCACCCTTATATAAAATTTGTCCAATATTTCCTCTAACACCCCCCCCTTCAGTTATAATGAGGGTGTGGGGTAGTAATAAATATTGGACAAATACTATTTATTGCAAATAGTATTTTCCCAATGAGAGTGAGGGTGAGGGTAATAATGGGCAAAAATATTGGGCAAATTTTATATGAGGATGAGGGTGAGGGTGGGGGTACAGAAAAATGTTGGGCAAATAATTTGGGGTTATTACTTTCCCAATATTAAGGTGGTGCTAGGGGGATATTGTGCAAATACTATTTACAATCAATATTATTTTCTCAATATTAAGGTGGGGTTGTGTGGGGGGTAGGATATTGGGAAAATAATGCTTACCATAAATATTATTTGCCCAAAATTTCTAGTCACTGACCCTCATCCTCATACAACATTTTCCTAATATTTCCCCTTACCTCCACCCACTTGGGCTATATGAGGGTAAGGGAGGTGAGAAACATTTGGACAATACTATTTATTGTAAATAGTATTTGCCCGATATCGCACCCCACACAACCCCACCTTCATGCCCAATATTTTACCCTATTCCCACCCTCATATTGGGAAAATAATATTTATTGTAAACAATATTTTCCCAGGGAAAATATTATTTATTGTAAATAGTATTTTACTAATATTCCCCCAACCTTCACACCCAATATTTCCTCTTACCCCCACCCTAGTATTGGGAAAATAATATTTACTGTAAATATTATTTTCCTAGTAATTCCTCCCATGCCCACCCTCATATTGGGAAAATAATATTTAGTGTAAATATTATTTTCCCCGTAATTTCCCTCACCCTAATATTAGGTAAATAATGTTTATCCTAAATAGTATTTCCCAGTAATTACTCCCACCCTCACCCTCACCCTCATATTTGACAAATAATATTGATTGTAAATAGTATTTTGCCCATATGAGGGTGGGGCTGAGGGGAATACTAGGAAAATAGTATTTACAATAAATATTATTTGCACAATATGAGAGTGGGCTGGAGAGAAATATTCGACAAATACTATTTATGGTAAATATTATTTACCCAATATTTCCTCTCAACCAACTCATTAAGAGTTAATTCCTTGGGTTATTTCATAAACATACACTTGTAACTTTGGTCGATACTTGTTGAACCACATCGATGAAATCGCATTGCAATGCCTTTCCTTAGGCTTTATTGTACTACATAACATAAAATTATACCATATAATTATACCATGAGTTTCATGACTATGTCAAATAGTTACAATGCACACAAAAATAATCACAACATAGTAGTCCACTCGAATAATGGAGCATTCATTAGTATAATAACCAATAGTAACTTTGAATATGAGAAGTTATAAGATTTTATAAACACTTTCATTTCAATGGAATGCAAATATAATCAATAAGAGAGGGTGATATGATTTAGTTTTAAAATGTAATGATATGAACATTTTATTTTCATTTCATTGAAATGAAAGTGTTATAAATATATAATAATATATAATATATATATTATATATATATATATATATATATAATTATAATATATATTATATATATATTTGTTTGTCAAGGTGTTTAAGTTTACTTCAGGTTGACTTGTGGCTTGATAAACCACAAACTTAAGGCATATAAGGTGTCAAAATTACTCAACGATCGCACTGGCTTAGGCAACACCAACCCTTAACATGACTTGAATTTTTCCCATGATGTTTCCTCTCAACCAGTGACCTTTTACACATAATAGAGTGACACATATATACTATAATATACTATATATATATTATATATATAAATGTCTTTGTTGATTAAATAATTTATAGACCTTAGTTTTAAAAATTAATGATATGATAACGCTTATAGAAACATTCAAAGATAATTTGTCAATAACAATAATAATAATATATTTATTATAAGGTTAACATGTTTATGTGGAAACTGAATTTAAAGTGAGAGGATAATAATCCATTTCTCCTATAAATGGAAATAATCCAATTAACTTTAGTCCACATGTATTAACAATATCTATTTAAAAATTAAATAAAAATCACTAATTTAAAAAATAAAAAGTAAAAATTAAAAAAGTATAGCATCTTAATTCAAATGTATAGTTTGCTACAAAATATCATCCTTGACCTATATTAATTCCTACAACTTGCAGTGATAAGAGTAATAGAGGTGCACTTACGCAGTAATAAGTAAGGGCGGCAATTATGGTGCTCTTATGGCTAGTCTATATGTGACAAATAATAATGAATCCCTCACCATGGTATTAAAAAAAAAAAAATCATGAATCCCTCGAACAAATAATCTCTCCCCTTTTGTTTATAACCATTTTTGTATTATTATGTTCATAGTAGTTTAAAAAATAATGCCTTGCTCAAACCATTGATATAAAAAATAAAAATAGCAAATTATTATAATTACTTATGTACCACTTTATATCTATCTTAATTTTGTATCTACCAAGCACCTAGAGGTATCAAATCTCTGGATCTACCAAGCATCTAGAGGGATCAAATTTCTTTTCACTTGAAAAATTGTTTGCATCTCAAGAAATTTGATCCCTTTTGACACTTGATAGATCCAGAGTTAAGGTGAATCTAGGCTAGTTTAACTATTAATTATAATTTTAATTATTTTTTTGTAAGTTTGGTGGGACTACATCTTCATTATGTCCAATATATCACCCCGATTAGGGCAGGGAATTGAACAGATAACTTCACATCAAGGAGTGTCTTAACAGAGCACCTGATCACCATCAGGGAATTGAACTAATAACTTCACATCAAGGAGTGCCTTGACATAGCACCCTATCACCCATCTATCCAAGACCCTGCAGACAATTATAATTATAATTATAATTATTTATTTTATTTATTTTTAAATTTAATTTTACCAAGTCAAAATATTAAAGATTACATCTCTACCACAATGTGATCAAATGTTTATATAAGAGTTAAGTTTACTTATGAACCTCAAATATAAATAATTTCCTTAATAAAAAAAGTGAATTGGGTGAGGGAAATTATGGATAAAATATTATTATTATTATTATCCAATTTTAAGGTCACGGCCAAGCGAGACACCAAATAGGTGTATGATACCCCTTGTTTATATTACAATATTATATGTTACACAATATTTATTACCAACCCCCATCCAATAAAAAGTGGCAAGGTGTTGAGGGAAATATTAATTAAAATGTAATATTATTACATTTTATCTTATATTTCCCGTCACAACTAAATATTACATTTTACTCAATATTTCCCCTCACTGGTGCTAATTTTATAGTTGAGTTTGTTTACTTTCAAACTTCAAAGATAAAGAAAAATTACAATAAGAAGTGGACTAGTTGAGGGGAAATATTAGGTAAAATGTAATATTAAAATATTATATTTTACCCAACATAACCTATTAAAAAATGGATGGAGGTAGGCAAAAATATTAGATAAAATGTAATAATTACATTTTTCCTAATATTTCCCCCACCTACATATCCATACAAATGCCAATATTTTTTTTTACTTTTATAGGCTACATGGATTCAATGTCATCATTTTCTATAGCTAATTATGTATTTAAATATAACATCAAACTAAGATGGATCTAGGCTAGTTTAATTTTGCCTTGAAATACAAATTCCATGTGAATATCATGGGTCAATACAATGGATTTTTAAAACCATGGTGATGGGACCAGCCCAACGCTTTACCCAAACTACCGTAGGGAAATGATGCTACTGTGTTTAATTATCGCATGGAAATGACTTTACAATGGTTGTATGATTGATTAAATTATTTGTTGGTGATGACACGTATATGCAATGCAATCGGATATTTTGGTTTTGGGAGATATGGCATTTAATTCATAAATAATGCAACGTACTTGCCTTGTTGTCTGTGCTTCCTGCTTAACTCTTTACATGTTCCTTTCATTCATTGGTATTCTTGGTCATTTGTTGTTTCCTGTCGACGGTTTGCTCCTCTGTGTTCTGCAAGGTCTTCGTGGGTAGCTATGTTGTAGGCTCTGGGTGCATTTTTCTAGTTGCTCATTACCGTGACTGTGTTGGTTCTTGTTTCCTGGTTTGTGGATGGTTCTGGTTCGTCTTGTGGTTACCTGGGCAAGACTCCTGTGCGTTTTGATTTCTTTTGTCGTGGTTCAGCAGGTCTCAGTTTGTTAGCTCTTGCGCTGAGATTTACTATTCTGGTTGGCTATTTGTTGTTTTCTTGTCTCCAGGTTTGGTTCGATGGCTTTCTCCGACCCCAGGCTTGATGCAAAGGTAATCTCTCTGTCCCTGTTTCAACGAACAAGTTTTCTCTTACAGGTTCTAACCTGAATGCACCTTGTTCTCCAGTCTAGTGGCACTGTTGGTGGAATGCCTGTCTCGTCCTCACAAAAACTCTCAGGTAACATTGGCAGCCTCAATGATTCAGTTTTGTTGCTTCCTGGTTCTATTTTTCTGCTTTTTTGGCCATGCATTCACTAATTTCTGTAAATTCTTGGTGATGCAGACATCAAGGGTTTTGCTGTTGGAGGTTTTGGGTTTTTCTGCCATGGTTTTACACGGTAGGCTCTGCCTCCTCTAATTTATGGTAGCCATTTGTGCTGTTCTTCTGAACTCTGTCTCTTTCTGAGTCCATGGGTTTGTCAAACATTCTTTGCGAGCGATGCTCTATTGTATTTGGACCCCAGTCTTCCAATGTATGTCGTTTTTCATTCTCTGGTTGTAATGGCACTTCCTCTTCAAACCCCCACTCAGAGTTTAATCTCCAGGGTCTAGATGTTTCTTCAGATTTTGAATGTTTTGCATGAAACCCTCACCTAGGGTTCATGGCTCAGGGTTTGAGCGTGCTCGGCTTCGGCCTTATAGTTCTGTTGTGTAATATGATTTCATTGCACTTGGCAATATTTTGAAAGTAATGTTTCCTGCATAAATATAATAGAACTGAATGGGAATTACCTGGTTACATACGTTGTTTGTCTTCTCATACTTTGGTGACTTGAACTGTTGTTAAGCGCCTCTGTTTGCTTGAAATAATTCGAGAGATTTTTTATATGAATCTTACAATTGGTTGGTACGTGATATGGTTGTCTCTTGAAATGTAATTCGAAAGTTGTTGGTCAGTCTGTTGATGGTTGTCCTATATGAAATTCTAGCTTCACCGTTATCTGCTTTAATGAACCTTCAAACCCTTGAATTTACTATGTTCTTTGATCTCTGCTGCATGCACTGGTTCTCTACTTTCAGGAACATAAAGAATTATTTGTTTACAAGAACTATGAATGGTTAGCATGTATTCAATTGATCATAAATCATAAAACATAACGAAGTACATTAGGTATACAGATTGGACAAAAACTTCAATTTTCTCTATTGTTATTTCTTAACTGAGTGCAAGAGGTCTTTCCTGGACTGAACCCCTCTATAGTCTTGTCCTATTGCATTTATAGCTGCTCAGTTCCAGTTAATGAAACTGTATGATTGTTCTTTCAATTAGATCTTTACAGTTATTTGGTTGCTAATAATTTGTCCTATATTATGACAAGATTTCTTCTTCAAATACATTTGTCTTTTTTTTTTCTTTAAAATAAAAGAATAATCCTAAATCGCTAACAACAAACAAACACCAGATCCTAACTATTCAACAACCTTTAACTAAATGAAAGAAAATAAAAGTAAAAATCCTACCTAATTTCCTGTTGACCATCATAAAAACTAATAAAAGTAAATTCACTATTCTTTGACCTGGCAGAGAGCGACACCCGGTCATGGTACCTGAGTTGGATGCTCCTGCATCAGGCTCCCGGGAAAAATAAACTCATGACTCCGGTCCATGAGCTTCTCAACTGAAGTACCTGTCTGTTCAAGTTTTTTGGCATCAAGCCACGAACTGTCCTCAATAGGACGGTTCTTCCACTTGACCAGGTATTCTAGATACTCCTTCTGCCGAGTTCGCTTAGCCACCTGTGTGTCGAGAATACACTTGATCTTGGGAGGCTGAACGTAAGGCATATGTCTCTTCCAAGCTTCTCCTCCATCCTGGGTATTCTGTGTGGGTCGCGTGGTTCCATCTTCTTCCTTCTCCTCTGGGTCAGCCATGTAGGGAAATAGGTCTGCTACATTAAAGATAGGCGAAATGCCTATTCCGGGTGGAAACTGGATCTCATAGGCATTTTCTGAAAATTTCCGAAGGATCTTGTAGGGTCCTATCTTCTGGTACTTTAATTTATTGTACATACCTTTAGGGAAACGTTCCTTGTGCAAATATGCGAGGACTTCGTCTCCTACATTGAACTGTACCTCCCTTCTCCTCAAATCTGCTTGTTGTTTATATTTTAATCTGTTGTCCTGCAATTTAATTTTTACCTGTTCATGCAAATCCCTCATCATGTTAGCGAAATATCCTCCATCTGTGCTTCGCCTTTCTTGCAGTCCAAGATCCCGCAGTTCATGAACTCCACGAGGATGCATGCCATACAGGACTTGAAAAGGGTTGAAGCCTGTGTTGCGGTTAGGTGAATCGTTAAGAGAATTCTGCCTGTGCCAGCACTCAATCCCACATCCGCAAATTCTCTCCCACTAGACTTCGTAGCAGATTCCCTAAACTCTTGTTTACAACTTCTATTTTTCCGTATGCTTGTGGATGATAAACAGAACTATAACTCAGTTGTGTATCCATTTTCTTCTACAGGGTATGCCAAAAGTGTCTCGTGAACTTCACATCCATGTTTGATAGAATAGATTTGGGCAATCCATGCAACCTGACAATCTCATTGAAAAATAAGTGGGCCACGTGGGTGGCATCACTAGTTTTCCTGCAAGGGATGAAATGCACCATTTTCGAGAACATGTCCACTACCACCATCACTGAGTCGTACCCTCTTTGTTTCTTAGGTAAACCCAAGATGAAATCCAAGCTGACTGAATCCCACGGTCTACCTGGAACAGGTAATGGTGTGTATAGTCTCGTATTTTGACTGTGACCCTTCGCCAACTGGCACACTTTGCATCTGGCCATGAATCGTCGCACATCCCTTTGCATCTTTGGCCAAAAGTAGAAATTTCTACACTAATCGAGTGTCTTTTCCATGCTGAAATGTCTGGCAAAACCTCCGCTATGCTTTTCTCGAATAATATTCTCCCTCATCGAGCAGTCAGGTATACACAGCTATCCTCCTTTAAACAGCAACTTCTCCTGTAGATTGTAATCCAACCAAGGATTGTTATCTCTCACTAAACGATTTTGACATGCCTCATAGGCCTCCTTAAAATCTGTATCAGTCTGGTACAACTCTCTCAAGTCCTCAAAACCCATCACTTTCACAGTGCTTTCCTGCAGAAGTAGAGCTTTCCTACTCAGTGCATCCGCTACTTTATTTTCTTGCCCGCTAATATGCTTCAATACGAAATTGAAACTCTGCAAATACTCCACCCATTTGGCGTGTTTGTGGTTTAGCTTGTGCTGCTGCATTACATATTGTAGCACAGAATTATCTGAAAACAGCACAAATTCATTTCCCAATAGATAATTCCTCCAGTGTTTTAAGACCTGTATAACACAATAGAACTCCTTATCATATGATGAGTATTTCTGTCTACTCTCGTTCAGCTTCTCACTGAAGAACGCTACAGGCTTATCATCCTGACTGAGTACAGCTCCAATTGTTGTCCCATTCAGCTTCTCGCTGAAGAACGCTACAGGCTTATCCTCCTGACTGAGTACAGCGAACCTGAAATAACTTCTTGAAATCTGGTAACCTCAGGATCGGCCTCTCAGTGATCATTGTCTTTGACAACTGGAAACTTCTCTCTGTTGCCTCTGTCCATCGAAAAGGCTGACTAGCCTTTTTGATGGTGTCTAACATGGGCGCACAAATTTCGCTAAAATTATTTATGAATTTTCTGCAAAAACTGGCTAATCCGTGAAAGCTATGTACCTCAAATAAATTTTTCGGAGATGGCAAATTCACTATCACTGCCACCTTCTCCGGATCCATCTTCAGTTCATTGTCTGCTATTACAAACCCCAAATAAATCAATTCCTTCTACAAAAGAGTACATTTCTTTAAATTTATTAGCAGTTTATTCTGTTGTAATTTCTCCAAAACCTTGCGCACATGTTGAAGGTGCTCTTCCCTTGTTTTGCTGAAAATAAGTATGTCGTCCAAATATACTATCACAAACTTTCTGATGTACTCCTTCAGCATCTCATTCATTAACCTCATGAATGTACTGGGTGCATTGCTCAGCCAAAATGGCATGACCAGCCATTCGTACAGCCCCTCATTCATCTTTAAGGTTGTCTTCCACTCGTCCCCCTCTCGTATCCGAATTTTATGGTACCTGCTCTTCAAGTCTATCTTAGAAAAATAGCCTACCCCACTTAAACAATCCATCATGTCATCCATCTGGGTAGCAAAAACATGTACCGAATGGTGATTTTGTTGATGGCCTTTGAGTCGGTGCACATCTGCCATTCTCCTCCCTTCTTGGGAGCGAGGACTGTTGGAACAGCACAAGGGCTTAAGCTTTCCCTTATCAATCCCTTGTCCAACAGCTCTTGTACCTGTTTCCTGATTTCTTCATTGTCCTTGGGGCTCATTCGGTATGCCGCTTTGTTCGGCAAACTAGCTTTGGGTATGAAGTCAATATGATGACTGATGCTTCTCTTGGGGAGTAATTTATCTAGCAAATCATCTACAACTATGTCTGTAAACTCCTGTAACATATCCTGGATCTCCATAGGTAAATCTGATATCTTTGTATGCAATAACACTGCCCTTGCTTTCTTCACTACTACATAACCTATCTCACTATCCTCCACTTGCTTTAGAAATTGTTTTCCACTAACCAACAATGCCTTTGGTTCACTTGTTCCTACTATCCCTTCTTCCTTGGTGGGTACAAGCGTATGCTTGATTCCATCCTTAACAAATTTATAGCAATTCGTGAATCCATCGTGTACCACTTTCCTATCGTACTACCAAGGCCTGCCCAGCAGTATGTGACATACATCCATTCGCATGATGTCACACACAACTTTGTCCTTATATCTTCCTATGTGAAACTCTACCTCACACTGTTCATCTACCAGTAGCTAATGGCCCTTTTGCAGCCATGAGACTTTGTAGGGGTTGGGATGTTTCAAATGCTTCAACTCCAATTTTTCTACCATCTCTGTTGACACTAAATTATCAGTACTACCACTGTCAATAATTAATTTACAGCACTTACCTCGTGATTTACAAACGGTTCTGAATAAAGCCTTTCGTTGTGTCGGGTCGGTAATCTCCTTGACGGGTTTTAACAACATCTTATGCAGCACTAAGGCTTCCCCTGTCTCTGGAGCATTTTCTTCCTCTTGGGGAGGTGCTGCCACTTCTTCTGGCTGTGCCACATATGCACCCCGCTGTACAGCTTGTTCTGCTTCCGGACATTCAAATGATCTATGTCCTCATTTATGACACCGATAACATTAGTAACCAGCCCCTCTTCCTCAGCCATTACCTCTGCCCCGCTGGGATGACCTTCCACCTCTTGTGCTATCACCTCTATCCGCTGATCCAGAAGCTCTGGAACTAATACCTTCCTCATTATTACTAGTAGTCCGCCCTCTTCCATAGGATTGGTCTTTCCCTCTACTGGCTCCTCATCCTCTCTGGACATTTTGTCTTCTGGAAATTTTCTCCTCAGCCTTCATCACACTCTGATATGCTTCCTCAGTGTTATTTGGTGATAAAATATTGATTTCATCCAAATTATCCAACCTTAGCCCATTAACATACCTGGCTGTCATTTTCGTTGTATCCTTTATATATCTGACTCGCAAATTCACTCAATAGAACTCCTCCGTATATTCCCTTACCATCAATCCTTTCTGTCTCAAATTCTGCACCTGTCTGTGCAACGCAATCTGATAGTCCTTCGGCAGAAATCTACCCTTTAACTTGGCCACCATCCTTGACCAGGTTCTAATTGGTAGTTTATTCAACCTTTTCCTCTCGTTTTGGACACTATGCCACCATAGGGTCGCGTGTCCCTTCAATTTAGTCGCATCGAACCGAACTCTGCGGTCTTTGCTGATTTCCTCACACTCAAAATACTTATCCATCTCGCTGATCCAATCCAATAAAACTTCGATAGACAGACTGTCGTCATAGGTTGGGAGTTCTAGCCTGGGTTTACTACTGGCTACTAGAACAGATCTCAACAATCTCACTTCTGGACTCTCACCTTCTGGTCCATCTGCTGCTACTTCAGGTTCCTCCTCGCTCTCATCACCTATCTTCGGGTCTTGTCTTCTCCCTGCCTCTACTACCTCCAAACGGGTAGCAAGAATTCGAATCTCCTCTCGCAATCCTCCCTCTGCCAACCTTCGAGCTCCTCTACCATGACCTCACCTTCCTCTCTCCAAATCCTCAATCAATTTCTCTTGCTCCGATACCACTTTCATGGGACCAGCCCAATGCTTTACCCAAACTACCATAGGGAAATGATGTTACTATGTTTAATTATCACATGGAAATAAATTTACAATGGTTGTAATATTGATTAAATTATTTGTTGGTGATGACATGTATATGTAATGCAATCGGATATTTTGGTTTTGGGAGATATGGCATTCAATTCGAAAATAATGCAACACACTTGCCTTGTTGTCCGCGCTTCCTGCTCAACTCTTTGTGTGTTCCTTTCGTTCGTTGGTATTCTTGGTCATTTGTTGTTTCCCGTCAAGGGTCTACTCCTCTATGTTCTACAAGGTCTACGTGGGCAGCTATGTTGCAAGCTCTAGGTGCATTTTTCTTGTTTCTCATTACCGTGACTGTGTTGGTTCTTGTTTCCTGGTTTGTGGATGGTTCTAGTTCGTCCTGTGGTTACCTGGGTAAGACTCCTATGCGCTTTGATTTCTTTTGCCGTGGTTCAGCAGGTCTCAGTTTGTTAGCTCTTGCGCTAAGATTTACTATTCTAGTTGGCTATTTGTTGTTTCCTTGTCTCCAGGTTTGGTTCGATGGCTTTCTCCGACCCCAGGCTTGATGCAAAGGTAATCTCTCTGTCCCTGTTTCAACGAACAAGTTTTCTCTTACAAGTTCTAACTTGAATGTGCCTTGTTCTTCAGTCTAGTGGCACTGTTGGCGGAACACCTGTCTCATCCTCACAGCAACTCTCAAGTAACGTTGGTAGCCTCAATGATTCAGTTTTGTTGCTTCCTGGTTCTATTTTTCCACTTCATTGGCCATGCATCACTAATTTCTGTAAATTCTTGGTGATGCAAACATCAAGGGTTTTGTTGTTGGAGGTTTTGGGTTTTTCTGCCACGGTTTTACACGGTAGGCTCTGCCTCCTCTAATTTATGGTGGCCATTCGTGCTATTCTTCTGAACTCTATCTCTTTTTGAGTCCATGGGTTTGTCGAACATTCTTTGCAAGTGATGCTCTGTTGTATTTGGACCCCAGTCTTCCAATGTATGTCGTTTGTCATTCTCTGGTTGTAATGGCACTTCCTCTTCAAACCCTCACTCAGGGTTTAACGTACAGGGTCTAGGCATTTCTTCGGATTTTGAATGCTTTGCGTGAAACCCTCACCTAGGGTTCATGGCTCAGGGTTTGAGTGTGCTCAGCTTCGGCCTTACAGTTCTGTTGTGTAATATGATTTCACTACACTTGGAAATATTTTGAAAGTAATGTTTCCAACATAAATATAATAGAACTGAATGGGAATTACTTGGTTACATACGTTGTTTGTCTTCTCAGAATTTGGTGACTTGAACTGTTGTTAAGCGCCTCTGTTTGCTTGAAATAGTTCAAGAGATTTTTATATGAATCTTACAATTGGTTGGTACGTGATATGGCTGTCTCTCGAAATGTAATTCGGAAGTTGTTTCTCGGTCTGTTGATGGTTGTCCTGTATGAAATTCTGGCTTCACGGTTATCTGCTTTAACGAACCTTCAAACCCTTGAATTTACTCTGTTCTTTGATCTCTGCTACATGCACTGGATCTCTACTTTCAAGAACACAAAGAATTATTTGTTTACAAGAACTATGAATGGTTAGCGTGTATTCAATTGGTCATAAATCATAAAACATAACAAAGTACAATAGGTATACAGATTGGACAGAAACTTCAATTTTCTCTATTGTTATTTCTTAACTGAGTGCGAGAAGTCTTTCCTGGCCTGAACCCCTCTATAGTCTTGTCATGTTGCATTTATAGCTGCTCAGTTCCAGTTAATGAAATTGTATGATTGTTCTTTCAATTAGATCTTTACAGTTATTTGGTTGCTAATCATTTGTCCTATATTATGACAAGATTTCTTCTTCAAATACATTTGTCTTTTTTTTCTTTTAAAATAAAAGGATAATCCTGACTCGCTAACAATAGACAAACACTAGATCCTAACTATTCAACGGCCTTTAACTAAATGAAAAAAAATAAAAGTAAAAATCCTACCTAATTTCCTGTTGACCATCATAAAAACTAATAAAAGTAAATTCATTGTTCTTTGACCTGGCAGAGATCGACACTCGGTCATGGTGCCTGAGTTGGATCCTCTTGCATCACATGGATCATTATATCTATATATATGTGTGTGTGTGTGTGTGTGTGTGTGTGTGGTTATTTTTATTTTATTTTCATCAAGTTAAAATGTATACATTACATCACGTTACATTAAGTTACACATCTCTATCATAATTATATTTTAATTTTAATTTGACCTAGTCAAATTGTTTACATTACTTTAGGTTACACATTTTTAGCATACTATATGCATTAGATCTCAACTCAATGAAGAGATTACATATATCCCTCATACTAAAAGTAATAATTTATTTTTTTTATTTCATTACTCTCTTACACTATATAAAGTCTGTTGTAAAATAAAGATCAAAATTGAAGTATTTTATTTATGGCCAATATTATTATTATTGTTATTATTATTTATTTTCTTACGCACAACACAACATCTCTCACATATACATAGATTAGTCAACAACACCCCCCTCATGTAGCTAGTATATATCATAGTTATCAAACTCAGTTACAAAGAGAGCACAACATTTTTCCATGTGACTCTACTCTTCATAAACCCTTTCACATTCATGAATTGCATATTGTTACCCGTTAAAATTGCATACAACTTTCCATTAATGAGCTTAGATTTAGGATATTAGGTTTACAAGGAGATCATAATAGGTTTCCAATTAGAATTATAGAATTCCTTACCAAAATGAATCTATTAGCAAGGTTGTTCATGAAATTTGTAAAAAACTTATTGCTTATGATGTGTAACAGAAGTGATAGAGTTAACTATCTAGCAATAAGTTTTGTAAAAAGCATAAGTGATAGAATAGACTATCTCACAAACAAGATATGTAAAATAAAGGATAAGTATATGTATGGTATATATTCATCAAATTTAAAAAGAAATATCTTTAGGAAAAATTTCATAATCTAGTTGGTGGTAAAACAAGTAACTAGCTCATCTGACTTATTCACGCACGTGCAGCCTCATGTAAACCTTAGACTTCAATAAAACCTCTAACCTAGGTAGCCTCAGAATTACACTCAATAGGTTATCACTCTAATAGTCCTTGTGCATCCTAGTGAAGGAAACATGGATCATCGCATCTATTTTGTGAGCCACAATCATTTTCTCTTGTTTCATTTGTTTATTAAGAACCGAATTCCCGAATGGACTGAGTATCATCACATATCTCAACCTGAGAATTGTATAGAGACATTACAACCGAAATCCTTTCCAATGAATAGAAATAATAATAGGGCTCTCAAATCTTATTTAGAATGATCTTAAAAGTGTTCAAATTTCAATAGTTTCTCCTCCATTGGTTTAGACTAGCTTGGGGATTTTAACATTACAGATCATTTTAAGCCCCCATTATTCATTTCGACAGAGGCCTACAAAAGGCTTATTGTTCCATTGTTAAGTAATCTATCCTGGAATCCTAGAAGGAAGTTGGAACTGGGAGGAGGATGAAAACGTGGACTTATTGTTGCTGGTGCCTGAAAATAGATTGCAAGGATGCAGAAAGTGTCCCATGGAGTTCAAGGACTTCACAACCCTCATCTCATCTCTCGATAGATAGAAAACTAACTATAAAGCAAATAAGCCACCATCTTTGGAAGTTGGGTTTTTAAACTCTATGAATAGTTTAATGTGGGAGTCCATAAGGGGCATGTGGGTAGCATGCAAGCCCAGCGTGCCTATACCATAAAATTTTTCATATTTAATTTAATTTATTATGGATACTATTTATTTATTATTATTATTATTTAAAAATTTAGTTCAATTATTAGAATGGAAAATGTGATCTTTGCATGGATTATAAGTGAATGTTGTGGTGCGCTTTAGATAGTTCCAGGGGTGTCTACAATAACAACAACAACAACTTGTTATTTTTTTTAAGTAAGGTGTCTCTTCTCTCTCTCCTGGTTATTAGTCCCAAAGGCAGGACTATATTGATTGCTTGGTCGTTGATCAACTATTAATCCATTGAGTGACTAATTTTTTTTTTCCCTTATCACAATTTCACCAAACTTTTAAAATTTTTATGTAACAATATTTATTCATTTTTAAACTTAAAACAAAGTTTTTGGGTGTGCAAACATTCCACCTCTTATTGGAAACATTACTTGTCCCAATGCAAGAAGGTTCGGCAATTTTTTTTTATATCCAAAGTTTCTCTTCTGATGCATTGCATAATTTATATCCAAAGTTTTCTCGGCAACCAATCTCCTTCCAATGACATTTCCACTTGGCTATCTGCATGCAACTCTGCCTTGGATTTGCTTGGTGCATAAGGCTCAAGTAGAAATCTCCAAATGTACCCAAGCTGGAAGCTCAACCATCCAGGCGACTACAGTAGGGAGCCAGTTAATAGTGGGTTGCATTTGCAATGAGTTGCAGTTCCCACTATAGGGAGCCAAAGAGCTAGTTAATAGTGGGTTATATTTGCAACGAGTTATAGTTCCTACTACAGAGGAAGCAAAGATACGACATTTTGTAAGTTGAGGAAGAGGAAACAAAGGAAGAAAAGGTACGACTTTCTAAGATGAGGAAGAGGAAGCAGAGGAAGCAAAGGTATGACTGCCTACCTTGTACAAGGCACTATTACTGAGATTTGAAGGTTTGATTGAAGTCAACTTATATGAAAAGTTACAATTATAGTTCATGACACCACATAGCCAACTATTTTAAGGGGAAGATATTAATCAATGCACTATTTGGTTAATCTCTATTGATGTTAAGCATAAACCATGCTTGTATTCAAGAGATTGTTAGAGATATGACTACTGAAAATAACATATACATTTAAATTCATGTTTTTACCCTCTTGGACAAGGTTTACTGCTTATCGAATGTCTCTCCCTCAGTGTACATATATAATAATCGATTCCTGGAAGGCCTGGTCTTCTTGCAATAATAGCTAGAAGTAATGATTGTCGTTCATCTTCTTGTCTTAGAACGGTTGGATTATGCAAGAGTCATTCAGATGATGTTCCATGGTTGTGATTGCGTGTACCCACCACAATGCAACAGTGGTTCCTCTCACTTTCCCTACCACATATTCCCTTTTTTATCGTTACTTTCACTGTGCTCCTCCTGATCTGGCAAGCTTACTTGGGCTCACTTTAGGTTTCAATCTAAACTCAGACTCTAGGGAAGAAAATGAAGCAGGGCGGCACACCACTTCAATGACAAATGGCAAACAACTACTCAAACCATAACCTATCTTTTCTGGGCTTACATATATAATAATGAATTCTTCTAAGGCTCGGTCTTATTGTAGTAATAGCTAGAGGTAGTGACTACCACTTGTTTTTTGGACTTCGACTTGCTAGAGTGCGGTAAGGTTGCTTGACCATAAGGGAAAGAAAAATGGTACTCTGAAAATATTGTCATGCTTCACTATCTCCAGTTTTGCACACACTAAGCATAGTCCATCCGTGATTCCACTTTTTGCAAAGCAGACCTTGGTTGGCTATCCTTGGTATATGACCAACCATGTAAATACCTGCAATTTGTAGGAGAGGCAGAGGGACCATACGATGTGCAACCTACGAGTCCACCTGTCCTTTGGGTTGGAAGAGCTCCAATTGAGAATTAAGAACAATGACCAAGTGCATTACATTGAGGTCGTATATGATGAGGTAGAGGCTAGTTATTAAACTGATGAACTGGAACAACGACACGCAACAGAGGAGTAGATTGTTGAATATGAGCCCGAGCAATTGTTATAGGGTAATACTGGCACTAAATAAGGTACGCTTTCAACTAGTTTCTCGTGCCCATTACAATGCGACAATCTTTTGACTTAAAGCAGTCCCCGAGGTAGTGACTACAACTCATTTTTATGGACTTCGACGTGATGAATTATACAACAGAGTCATTCATAATAGAACAAAGCTTCATAGCTCTAGTTGCCCTTACCTACTACAATGAAGCAATGTTTTGACTTAAAGCACTCCCCTTCAGTCAGTAACATTGGAGAAATAATAAATGGGATAGAGGGGTCGAGATTGATTTTACCATTCGTTACATTTGTTGGTGCTGCAATCAAATTATGCTTCACCATGATCAACTCTTTCTTCCATCGAATGGCATAGAATTATCTCAACTTTCACATGCATGTTGGGTCATGGCAGAATAGACATGTGGTAAAATTATGGGCGCACAACATCAGATAGGTAGTAATTTATGTTCAATTAAAACATTAATAGTCAGCCAATGACTTTGTCATTGCCATTATGAAGGACATGCGTCATTCCATGTATGTTACATTTTCACATGCATTACACGTGTATCTGGCTAAAGCCTTTGGGTATATTTCAGAAGTTGTTACAAGGTTTTGGCAGCATGGCATTATTTACTTCTTTTTACTGAATCTTGTCATTCGACTGGCAATGCCATTAGCAAAGTTTTTAGTCTTCAAACTCTCTTTGTAACGTCAAGAATCAATGAAGATAAATGGCCATGGAGCATGTGATTTTTCACAGATACCTTTTCCATCTTAGCGTGTTCTATCTATGTTTTGGTCTTTTCTATTATGGATCCACAAATTTCTTCTTCAATGGATGAAGTTGTATATTCGACAGTTTACCCAGTTCGACATCCAAATCTAGATATTGTTGAAGCAACAAAAGTAGTGTATGTGGATTATGAGCTTTACGATTCCTATGAGATAAACCCTTATGTATGTTTCCCGAAACATCCGGCTCAGGCCTTGCATAACTAGGTCGAACCAATATCCCGACCCCATGACCTTGTTGGTCCCGATTCATGCTATGATCATAACTTAGGTGAGTTGCTGGAGTAATAACAAAGGCAAGAGCATGAGTTGAAGTCCTAGTGTTTCCACCGAAATTAGCCAAAGAACCCATATAGTTCCTGAGCCAGTTGCTCTTGGTGGAGATATTAAATTTCAAGATTCATACCGAGCTCCCATTGGTAAGTACTAAAACTTTATAACAGCGGTATCCTAGTAAATAGAAAATTCCAACCACAAGTAATTCCATTTTCAAATCCACAATCTCCATCTTAGCTAAAGCATTTCTTCCATTTCTTCAATACTGATAACCTCCTTGCAGCTTACCTCATTGATGGGCATCAAGAAGTATGGGTTTCCCTCTCTTTGTGGTTCCACTCAGGTCCTCTTCTCTGTTATAGGACGATATTATGAGAAAAGATTTAGAGATCCTAAGAACTATGATGGAAATGGAAAGCATGAATCCTGATAAAAAGGTGTCCGTGAATATTGTTTTGTTTTTTATTTCCATTAATTTTAAGTTTCAGAATCAGCCATTTGTTGAAATGATAATTTCAACTGCAGCAAAAATTAAACGGCGACAGCAAACTATTTTTCTTTATCTTTGCGATGCGATCTTATCACATATCGCAAATCACATGCATGACCTGGTGCACGTCCTGAGATTTTTGCCGATTGTGATGTTGCGATGCGATCCGATCGCAAATCACACCCATATGTTAACGCTCTGCCCTGTGTCTTACGCAGATTGCGATCCTGCGATGCGATCCAAATCGCAAATCGCACATTTCACTTTCTTCAAATCGATCTCAACTGTCCGATTGAAATCAATGGTTGATGTACAGGCATGCAGCAAATGAATTTGGTGTGAAGTAAAAGTTTCAATTTGACCACCAGTTTTGTCAGTAAAATAGTAAATGTAATTTACTATGGGTTGGTAAACATTGGTAAGATTTTAATTTTATTGTTTTTTATTATTCACAGGAGTAAGGTATAGTTAATATGTATTGTTATGTTTTGTTTTTTTTAGAGAGGTGAGTGAAGAATGCAGCAGTACATATGTGAAAAATACATCGCGGTGTAAATGTAATTTTTCTTTGTAATGCATAGCAGTGCAGAGAAAGTTTTTTTGTTGTTGAAATGAAATATGCAGCAGCGTGAATGAAAAGATTTTTACACACAGCAGTGTAAATTTTTCTGGAAAGACAGAGTACTTTTTTGTGTGGAACTGAAGCGTTCCTGTGTAATCCCTCTGATAGAGGAAGACCAATCTTTTGTAACAGCAGTCTTTAATGAATACAAGCTTTTATGTGTGTTGCTGAAACTCTGTTCTCCCAAACAATTTTTTTTAGTTTCCACTGTGTAAAGAAACAGAGCATTATTCTCTGTTGTTTTTGTTTGGAATTATCAGAAATTCCCAACATTGGTATCAGAGCTTGTCCAGGCTCCTTGAAGGTGTCAAAGAAGCTGAAGGAAGGATTTCTTGCTGGAGAAGCTCAGCAGAGTGAAGACTCAGTCAAAGAATCAAAGGTATTTCTCAAGCTAGTTTTTTTTGTGTTGATGTTAAAGGCAGTTAGTGATTTTTAAATACACAGTCAAGTATTTTGAAGCATAGTTTAGAGTGCAAGAATGGCCAGCACCAGCGCCAACACCAGCACTAGCATGGGTATTTGTAATACTCAGCTCCCACAATTTAATGGGAAAAACTATGACTATTGGGCAATAACCATGAGAGCCCTGTTTGCCTCACAAGATTTATGGGAATTTGTTGAGGATGGTTTTGAAGAACCAGCAGATGAAAATGAGTTTAATAATTTAACTCAGGCAAAGAAAGATCTGTTGAAGAGCAATAAGAAAAATGATTCTAAAGCCCTCCTCTTCTTATATCAAACAGTGCATGAGAGTGTGTTTCCAAGGATAGCAGCAGCCAAGACATCCAAAAAAGCATGGAAAACTCTCAAGACAGCCTATCATGGCATGGAGAAAGTGAAAACAGCAAAACTACAGTTGTTGAGGAGAGATTTTGAGAATCTTTGTATGAAGGAGTCAGATAATATTGACTCATTCTTCACACAAATGATTGGTCTAGTCACACAGATAAGGTCTCATGGAGAGATTCTTGAAGAAAGGAGGATTGTGGAGAAACTATTGAGGGTCCTACCCTCAAAGTTCGATGTGATTGTCACCACCATAGAACAGACAAAGGATCTCACAAACATCTCAGTTGATGAAATACATGCATCACTGATAACACATGAGTAGATATTGAGTAGAAATGAAAACTCATCTCTAGAACATGCCTTTAAGACCCAGATGTCTTTTCGAAGAGGAAGAGGTCAAGGTAAGGGAAACAAGAGAGGAAGAGGCAGAAGCCAAAACAGAGGTGGAAGAAACAGTCCAGCAAATGCTCAAGGAAGAGGCAACAATCCAAATCAGAACCAAGGCCAAGACAGTAGCCAACAAAGTGGACAACATCATGCTCAAGGACAAAGGTATGATAAATCCAAAGTCCAATGTTATTATTGTAAAAAATATGGGCATTATGCAAATGAATGTAGGAAGAAGCAGCATGATATGAATAATAGATCTAGTGCAAATTTCACTAGAGAAAATATCAGCCAAGATAATTTGTTGTTAGCTTGTAATATGGCTGAAACAAAGAGTGATGATATATGGTTTCTAGACTCCGGTTGCAGTAACCATATGACAGGAAACATAGCCCTGTTTTCTGAGTTAGATCAGAGTGTGAAGTCACAAGTCACACTTGGGACTGATAGTAAAGTTTCTATTATGGGAAAAGGAGAAGTAAATATCTTAACAAAGAAAGGTGAAAAGAAAACAGTAACAGATGTCTATTATGTTCCCGGAATGAAATGTAACCTCTTAAGTATTGGACAGCTTGTTCAAAAGGGGTACAATGTTTTCTTTCAGAATGATGTATGCACTATCATGGATAGAACACCCAGAAAACGATGTATTGCTGAAGTGAGAATGACAAGGAACACGATGTTCCCTCTCAGGATAAAAGCAGACTTAAAAGATGGAGCAGAAATTGCAGCAGTTACACAAGAGGCTTTCCAAAGCGAACCAAAGGATGAAAATTGGTTGTGGCACTTAAGATTTGGACATCTCAACTTTGGAGGTCTTAACTTGTTGAGTAGAAAAGGAGTGGTAAGAGGACTACCATTGATAGAGAAACCAGACAGCCTTTGTGAAGGTTGTATCTTGGGGAAACAACACAGAGAATGTTTTCCATCAGGGAAAAACATAAGGGAAAAAGCACCCTTAGAGATTGTCCACTCAGATTTATGTGGATCGATGAAAACTCTATCACTAGTGTGCAACCTCTATATACTAACATTCATTGATGATTTTACTAGAAAAACTTGAGTTTATTTCGTGAAGAACAAAAGTGAAGTGTTTGAAAAATTTCGTAATTTCAAAGCACTTGTAGAAAACCAAAGTGGGATGCATATCAAAGTTCTAAGAACTGATAGAGGAGGTGAGTATATTTCCAAAGAATTTCTACATTTTTGTAGAGAAAATGGAATTCATTAACAGTTTACCACTAGGTACACTCCACAACAAAATGGAGTTTCTAAAAGGAAGAATAGGACAATCATGGATATGGCGAGGAGTATGTTAAAGGAAAAGTATTTGCCAAATGATTATTGGGTTGAAGTTGTACACTGTGCAGCGTACATTTTAAATAGATGCCTACAAAAGCAATCATGACCAGAGTGTCGAAAGAAGCATGGAGTGGGAGAAAGCAAGGAGTCACCCACATGAAAGCTTTTGGATGTGTGGCTTATGCACACATTCCAGATCAGCTAAGGAAGAAGTTGGACAGTAAAGGGGACAAATGTGTTTTCATTGGATACAGTGAGGAATCCAAAGCTTACAGGTTGTATAACCCATCCACCAAGAAGTTTTTTGTGAGTAGAGGTGTTCAGTTCATTAAGGAGGGAGCTTGGGATGGAAGCATAGAGAAAATAGTGAATGTTAAAAGCTCTTTGTCACATGATGAAGATGATGATGAGATGGCTGAAATACATCCCCAAACAGCAGCGACAACACAAGGGCAGCAAGCGACACCCTTGAGGAGAAATGAAAGTGCTTCCCCAAGCACACCACAAGGAGGAAATTCAAGTGCATCTTCAAGCACTTGTACACCAAATGAAAGAGGTAAGAAATTCAGAAATTTAAGTGACATTTATGATGAAGGTATGAATTCTTTGTTTGCTTTATATTATCATGTTGATGATCCTATTCATTTCGAAGAAGCAATTAAGGATAGGAAATGGATAGAAGCTATGGATGAGGAGATCAATGCCATAGAAAGAAACAAGACATGGTATTTGGTTGAGCTACCAAAAGGAAAAGAAGTCATTGGAGTTAAATGGGTCTACAAAACCAAGAGTAATGTTGAAGGAAAAATAGAAAGACACAAGGCAAGACTTGTTGTCAAAGGATACAAGTAGCAGTATGGGAGAGACTATGAGGAAACTTTCGCACCAGTTGCTAGAATGGAAACCATGAGAGCAGTGTTGTCCATAGCAGCACAAAACAAGTGGAAATTTTACGAAATGGATGTGAAGTCAGCATTCCTAAATGGAGTGTTAATGGAGGAGGTTTACATTGAACAACCTCCAGGCTATGAAAAGAAAGGCCAAGAGCACAAAGTGTGCAAATTGAAGAAAGCTCTTTATGGGCTGAAGCAAGCACCAAGAGTATGGTACAGTAGGATAGATTCCTATCTACTAGAAAAGGGATTTGAAAAGTGTGAGGGATAACCCACCCTCTACATCAAAGAAAATGATGGTAAAATACTAATTGTTGTTGTATATGTTGATGATGTTATTTTCACAGGTAATGATGACCATCTTACTGAAAATTTCAAAACAGTCATGAAAGAAGAATTTGAAATAACTGACATGGGTTTGCTGAGATACTTCTTAGGAATAGAAGTCGAACAAAATGGAAATGGGATTTTTATCTCACAAGCGAATTATGTTAATAAAGTGTTGGAAAGATTTAATATGCAGAAGTGCAAAGCAGCAATCACTCCCACAGTGATGGGATTAAAACTCAGCAAAGAGGACAGCAACAAGGATTTTGATCCTAGGTTGTATAAGAGCATAGTTGGCAGCCTCATGTATTTGACTGCAACTAGGCCGGATATAATGCATGCTGTAAATTTAATCTCCAGAGTCATGGAGAGACCAAAATAAGCACATTGGCAGGCAGCAAAAAGAATTCTGAAGTATGTTAAAGGTACTAAAAGGTTTGGAATTTTATATACAACTTCAGAATGTTTAGATTTAATTGGATACACTGATAGTGATTGGGCTAGAAGTGTAGATGATCGGAAAAGCACATCCGGTTATGTTTTTCACATGGGTTTAGGAGCTATTTCATGGGCTTCTAAAAAACAACCTATTGTAGCATTGTCTACAGTAGAGGCAGAATACGTGGCAGCTACAACAGTAGCATGTCAAGCAGTTTGGTTGAGAAGGATGTTAAAAAGTTTATACCAAGAGAAAACAAAAGGAACTGTGATCTTTTGTGACAATAGCTCAGCTATTGCATTATCCAAGAATGTTGTGTTTCATAAGATAATGAAACACATTGACACAAAGTTTCATTACATCAGGGAATTGGTAAGCAATGGAGAAATTGTTTTAAAATATTGCAGAACTGAGGAGTAGGTTGCAAACATTCTAACCAAACCACTGGGACAGAAAAGCTTTAAATTTTTGAGGAAATGTCTGGGTATGACCGATAACCCAATAGTTGAAATTAAAGGGGAGTGTTGAAATGATAATTTCAGCTGCAACAAAAATTAAACAGCGACAAAATTTCAGCTGCAAATCACATGCATGACCTAGTGCCCTTCGCTACGTCCTGAGATTTCTGCCGATTGGGATGTTGCGATGCGATCCGATCACAAATCGCAAATCGCACCCATATGTTAACGTTCTGCCCTGTGTCTTACGCAGGTTTCTATCCTGCGATGCGATCCAAATTGCAAATCGCACATTTCACCCTCTTCAGATCGATCTCAGCCGTCTGATTGAAATCAACGGTTGATATACAGGCCTACAACAAATGAATTTGATGTGAAGTAAAAGTTTCAATTTGACCACCAGTTTTGTTAGTAAAATAGTAAATGTAATTTACTCTGGGTTGGTAAACGTTGGTAAGATTTTAATTTTATTGTTTTTTATTATTCACAGGAGTAAGGTATAGTTAATATGCATTGTTATGTTTTGTTTTTTTTAGAGAGGTGAGTGAAGAACGCAGCAGTGCGTATGTGAAAAATACACAGTAGTGTAAATGTAATTTTTCTTTGTAATGCACAGCAGTGCAGAGAAAGTTTTTTTTGTTGTTGAAATGGAATATGCAGCAGCGTGAATGAAAAGATTTTTAGACATAGCAGTGTAAATTTTTCTGGAAAGACAGAGTAATTTTTTGTGTGGAACTGAAGCGTTCCTGTGTAATCCCTTTGATAGAGGAAGACCAATATTTTGTAACAATAGTCTTTAATGAATACAAGCTTTTATGTGTGTTGTTGAAACTCTATTCTCCCAAACAATTTTTTTTTGGTTTCCGCTGTGTAAAGTAACAGAGCATTATTCTCTGTTGTTTTTGTTTGGAATTATCAGAAATTCCCAACACCATTTCTATTAATTTATGTCTTCTAATCAACCACGTCTATTAATTTATGACTATATGATTGTTCAAGTTCAAATTGTTGCTAATTTTGAATGGATAGTTCCAAATGTGAATTACAAATCCTAAATGGATAGCCACGACTGGAAAATACATATTCTGAGAAATCATGAACGAATTATCTTCTGATTTACAATCAACAAAATTGATTTACAGTAAAGCCACTGAAGAAGATCCAATTCTTCCACAAGAAGTAGCACAATATCTTGCTTTGACGTGTTCATTTATTTGTTAAACAGTGTAGATGTTACATGAACATTATGATGTCCAAACAATGTAAATGTTACATGAACATAATGATGGTCATTGGCAATATCCAAGGGTTCAGACGTTTATCAAGTCAGCATAGTTATAGGGTTTAACAAATTGGAAGTTCAAAGTCTTATTTTTAACTTGATGGTACTCTTTCGTGAAACAGAAACAGACCACCTTATTTCTAACACTAGAAACAGGACATTGTATTTCTAACATGTGTTTTTTATAAGCTAAAAGGTCGTTTGGTTGATAAGGTTGAACAGTGAAATAAATCAAATTCAAGTTTTCTTGTGAAATTTATTTATTTTTAATTATTTTTGCAAATGAATCATATCAAACTAGACTAAGTTGTAATTCACAACTCTATGCATACCATGCGTACCAGGGTTAAGCTTTCCAGAAATTTGAGAAATTGTTCAGCTTTGTCAACCAAATTTTTTTTAGAAATTGTTTTAGTTTTGTCAACGAAAACATTGATGTAGTCGCTTAGTTCTACTCGTCGCTGCTTAATAAAAATAATTAGCAGTGACGAAGTCATTTACCCACTTTCATATTTAAGGTAGTTTGTTAAAGTAGTTACTAAAATCTTCTAGTTAAGTAGTCAAAGAATAAAGAATATTTACGTGTTTAGAAATTGTTTCAACATTTTCAAAGAATATTTACCTGTTTAGATATCGTTGCAACCAAAACATTGATGTAATCATTAAGTTCCACAAATCGACATTGACAGTTGTTGGAAATAATACTGTGAGGGTGGGTGAATCAGTATTATCTTGTCAATTATTTTTTTTTTAAACCCAGAACATATACGCTACTTCAGTTAAATGAACCCGCGTATATACGCAACTACAGATAAGGAAACCCACGTATACTATGCAGATTTATAATTTACTTCATTCTACAGATGTTGATCATTAAGTTATGCACCAAAATCATATAAACAGTTGCCAGGAACAATAAAACAAATCCGTGGGTGAAAACCACCTGCTGAAATTTGTCTCTATCTTCTTTTAATTAGAAACTTCTTTTTACAATGATTCTGTACTAGTGCAGTCCTTTAGCAGTACGCAGGCTGCTACCTCAAGAGAGCTACAACCCTCTCTCGTTTTCCAGCTTCTCCTAGAAGGGAGCTACAACCCCCCTAGTTCTTGTACTAGTCGAGATACTAGTACGCAAGCTGCTACCTGCAGAAGGCTAGAACCTTCTCTTTCTTCCAGGGACCACGTTTCATAAATATTCACACTGGATCCACAAATAACATCAATCAAACATCAAGAATTTTTGCATCAACCAATCACCATTTCACCAGTCAAGACTGAATCAAAATAAACACTTCTCTGTCAACTGTACCTAGATCACAGTAACTGTAATCACACCTCAAATTCTAAACCCAGATCACTGCAATAATCAACAGAAGTAGCTAGAACATAAATTATGAGATGTACGCTACTTCAATATTCAGAAATTTGCGTGCATACACTTCTGTGTTAAGATCAACCTACATATACGCACTTCTGACTTCCAGAAACTGCGTGTATACGCACCTGTGCTAAGATCAACCTGCATATATGCACTTCCGACTTACAGAACCTGTGTGTATATGCATCTGTGCTAAGATCAACTTGCGTATATGCACTTCTAACTTACAAAAACTGCGTGTATACACACCTGTGCTAAGATCAACCTGCGTATACGCACTTCAGACTTACAGAACCTACATGTATATGCATCTGTGCTAATATCAAATTGCGTATACGCGCTTCTGACTTACAGAAACTGTGTGTATACACTCCTTCGCTTCACTGAACCTGCATACAGATCTATAAAGATAATTTACCCCTTCAAATGTTTAGATATTAGTTTACCCAAATTATCAGATTTATAGATCAAGCAAGTGCCACATAGAACAGATCAAAATCATACAAAGATACTATCAATCAAGCCTTAAGATTTTGACCCATCAAAGGAACTTATCCTTCTCCTTGCGCTCAGGTTCCTTCTTCCTTCAGATCCAGATCTGAACCATATCCCAGTCACTGTATTCCAGATCTAGCACTTTATCAGATATTCAATAATTCAGATGATCCCTTGCCAAATGATCTCCTTCCTCTTTTATAGCCTTAGGCCTTTCACAATACCACGGTCCAAAAACCATAACAATTCAATACCATGGACCCAACACTTGGGATAAACACTTATGACGAGATACCATGGCCCAAAACCATAGGTTCAAATACCAAGGACTAAATACCACGGACCAAAAAAAGTTCTCCACATATGCGCGCTTTTCCTTGCATGAAAGTGCGTGTATACGCGGCTTTGTTTGGACCATCCTACGTATACGTTGTTTTTATTCACTGAACCTGCGTGTATACGTGGATTCGTCAAAGTGAACCTGCGTATATATCTATTTCGTCTTTCTGAGTGCCTAAATTGTGATCTGTCACCAAAGTGAGTTGCCATCAAGGACAACACCTGTGCCATAGCGCCAAACCTGTGCCATAATGCGAACAATCTCCCCCTTTGGACTTGATGGCAACCTCAAGATCCTCAAAGTCATTCTCCCCCTTTGTCATCAAGGGCAAAGGTTTGTGCTCCCCCTAAGTACATGTTGAAATCTCTATTTTGTTGTGCTGACCAAGCTCCCCCTGACTTGTAGGCAATATCTGCAAAAAGATGTTCTTCAAGAAGAACCATGACTTATACATCATAAAAGACCTTCCTATCACCAACAGACTCTATACATACATCCATCACCCAACCAAGTGGGGATACACCAGAGATTTACATAAGACAACCAAGTCCATTACATCATTCATCCCAGGCATAGTGGGGAAACCAAAATAGGCCGTTACATGACCTTGACCATAAATGATATACATAAAATAGAGATGAAATAGCAAGACTCATTAAAGTCACTAATAATTTATATCAGCAGCATCTGTCAATCACTCTATAGATCAGCAACCATGTTCTCTTTCTGTTCTTTCTCTATAGATCAGCAACCATGTTCTCTTTTTGTTCTTTCTCTGCATGTGTTTCACCTTCAACCAACAACAGTTGAGAACTTGAACCAACAGCTTCTAAGGTAATGCCAACAATGCATATCTGCTCCCCCTGAACTTGTGCCAGATGGTCTCTGTCATACCCATATCAGACTCTCTTCAACCAGAGTCTGTCCCCACCGATTTTCTTCAAACCTCCATATGCGCGACTGTATTAGCATAAACCGGCGTATGTACATGGGTTCTCCTTATCCAACACGCGTACAACAACTTTTCTCTGAAATAGACAAGCTTCAACAGCAGGATGAAGCATCAACTACTCCCAGCTTCTGTCTGAGGTATTCAAATATTTCCCTGGGCAGAGGTTTGGTGAGTATATCAGCAACTTGTTCCTTAGAGGGAACATACTCCAACTTGACTTTTTGTTCCAACACTTTTTCCCGAAGAAAATGATATTTGATAGGTATGTGCTTGGTCTTTGAATGCATGAATGGATTCCTTGAAATGCTGATTGCAATTGTATTATCACATAAGATGGAGATAGGTGGAGTACAAGTGATTTGATAATCCTGCAAGGTTTGCATCATCCAAAGGAGTTGGGTACAACAAGATGCAACAGCCACATATTCTGCTTCAGCTGTAGATAATGCAATAGAGCTCTGTTTATTGCTGAACCAAGATACTAATCTTGAACCCATAAAGAATGCACCGCCACTAGTGCTTTTTATGTCATCCATGCTTCCAGCCCAATCTGCATCTGTATAAGCATGAAGAGTGAGATCCGCATCTCTAGGATACCATAGGCCATAGTTTTGAGCTCCTTGAAGATACTTGAAAATTCTCTTTACTGCCTGAAGATGAGTTTCCTTAGGATTTGCCTGAAATCTTCCAACCACTCCTACTGCATGCATGATGTCTAGTCGGGTACCTGTTAAATAGAGTAGACTTCCAATCATGGATCTATAGGTTGGTTGATGCACTGCTGTTGATTCATCATTTGCACTGAGGCTGCATCCTGTGACCATAGGAGTACATACTGGTTTCGAATATTCCATGCCATATTTCTTCAAGATCTGCTTGAGGTACTTGGTTTGAGATAAAAAGATATCGTCTTTATTTTGTTGGATTTGTAAACCAAAAAAATATGTCAGTTCTCCAAGCAAAGACATTTCGAATTCCTTCTGCATCACCATGGCAAAGTTTTGACTCATAGCTTCTTCATTGCTGCCAAAGATGATATCATCTACATACACAACAAGTACTATCAATTTGTTATTTTCAATTTTTATATAAAGATTGGTATCTGCTGATCCTTTTGAAAAACCTTGTTGATGAAGGTATTTGTCCAGACGATAGTACCAAACCCTTGGAGCTTGTTTGAGGCCATAGAGAGCTCTCTTTAGTCTGCATACAAGATTTGGATTATTACCAAGGATGAATCCATCAGGTTGCTCAATGTACACTTCTTCTTCTAAGTCTCCATTCAGAAAGGCTGATTTCACGTCCATTTGAAATACTTTGAACTTTTGAAAGCTAGAGAGAGCAAGGAACATCTTGATGGCCTCAAGTCTAGCAATGGGAACAAAAGTTTCTTCAATGTCTATTCCTTCTTGTTGTTCATACCCTTTACAAACAAGTCTGGCCTTGTTTCTAATCACTTCCCCATTTTCATTCAACTTGTTTTTGAAGATCCATTTTGTCCCAATGACATTCTTATCTTTTGGTCTAGGAACCAACTCCCAAGTGTTATTCTTTTCGATCTGCTCAAGTTCTTCATCCATTGCTTTGGCCCAGCATTCATCTTTGCATGCCTCTCTTACATTTTGTGGTTCAGTGGAGGAAAGTAATGCCAAATAGCTTGAAGCTTCTGCAATTGTTCTTCTTGTTTGTATACCTGCCTCTTTCTGCCCCAAAATTTGAGATTCTGGATGATTATTCTGAACGTACTTGGATAGAGTATTTTCGTCTATCCTTATTTGTTCTTCAGGATCCTCATGGGTTTCTTCTTCATAGGTTTCTCCTTCATCATGAATCTAATTTGATGTTGATGGATAGTCCTCATCATCTTCGAAATCTTCAGATCTTACCTTCCTAGGAGTGTTTTCTTCTTCATCAACCACTACATCAATACTTTCAACAATTTTTCCAAGCCTTTTATTATAACACTTGTATGCTTTTTTGTGGGGAGAGTAACCAAGGAGAATGCCTTCATCTGCTCTAGGTTCAAACTTGCCAAGATGTTCATCAGTATTTTTGATATAACATTTGCTTCCAAAAATTTTGAAATATTTTACTGAAGGAGTCTCACCATACCAGAGCTCATGAGGGGTTTGAGTGTTGTTCACCCAGACATTTATTTTGTTGAGAATAACAACTGCAGCAAATGCATCTTCACCCCAGAAAGTTGTGGGAGTTCCAAACTCATCAAGCATAGCACGAGCCATTTGTTGAACCGTTCTGTTCATCCTTTCCACTACTCCATTTTGTTGAGGAGTCATGGCTATAGAGAATTCCCTTCTTATTCCATGTTCTTCACAAAAATCGAAAAATTCATTTGAGGTAAACTCCCCACCTCTATCAGACCTAAGGCATTTAATTTTGTGATCTGATTCATTTTCAACCAAAGCTTTGAAGGATTTGAATTTTTCGAAGGCTTCATCTTTGTGCTTCATAAGTCCTATCCAAACCATCCTTGAATAGTCGTCAATGAATAATATAAAATATTCTTCTCCCTGAGGCGAACTTTTCCTAGATGGACCACATACATCAGTATGGACAAGTTCAAGTGGCCTACTAGCTGATCCTTCCTTCTCAGGGAAGTTAGTTCTGCTTTGCTTACCAAACTAACATGATTTGCATATTGTATTGTCTGGAATTCTAATGTCTGGAAGACCACGAACTGCCTGGTATTTGCATGCTTTTCTTATCTGTGAGAAACTTAGATGCCCCAATCTCTGGTGCCATAGCCAGTGTTCATCATTCTTGCTCAGATAGTATTGTTGTTGTCCTTCTTTGAATATGTACAAATTATTTGGATTTCTTATGCCTTTGATCACTGTTTCTCCTGTATCAAGATCACGAACACTACATCCATTTGATCAAAATATTAACTCTGTTCCTTGATCGCACATCTGACTGACACTCAATAGATTATGCTTTAAGCCATCAACATACATAACATTTCCTTCTTTGACCTTATCTTTTAAAAGAACAGAACCTTTACCTTTTATGAGTGCAGGGGTGTCATTTCCAAATGAGACCTTCTTCTCCTTCTCCAAGGCACTATATGACTGAAGTTTTTCTTTATCACTTGTCATATGTTTTGAACAACCACTATCGATGTACCATTGATTTTCCCGCCCTTCTGCATATAAGGCTATACCACATCTTTCTAGTTGTGGTTCTTTCATTCTCCATGTTCTGATATTTGAGGCTTGCTCCTTCTGAGTTGTCTGTCGAAACCTGCTCCTGCATTCAGAATATTCATGACCAAAATTATTACAAATAAAGCATTCTATTTCATTTTCAAGAGCAGAAAAGTTATTGTAGGTCCTTTTCATGATCCGAGTCATACTCCTCTTTTTTTGAGTTTCTCTAGTCATGATAGTTTTTTAGGCAACACACTGAGCTGCTTTGTGTCCAAAGTTGTGACAAGAGAAACATTGGCCATTCAAGAAATTCCGCGATTATCAACCCTGCGGACCGAATGATTGTAGTTGTTATTCATTCTTGATGCATATTGAGAATGATTTACGTGTGGTATTTTGTAGCTTCTGTTTATCCTTGAAGTAGATTGCCCCTGATTTACTTGGTCATGTCTGTTCATTCTTGAAGAAAAATGTCCTTGATTTACCTGGTGATCTTCATTAGGCTTTTGCTCTCTCCTCCTTGCTGCATCAAGATAACTTTTGGAGGTGGATGGTTTCTGCGCTTGAGTTGCTTCTTCATTATATCCCAGACCTGTCTTGATTAGAGGAGAACACTGCACTTTGATAATCTCATCTAACGTTTCAGATCCTTTAACAAATGTAAGATTAAGAGCTTTGGTTTTCTCAATCTCTTTTCTAAGTTCCACAATTTCACATTCTAAATTTTCATGATGTTTTTCACTTTTAGCCAGTTGAAATTGTAAAGTATCAATAATCATATTTTTCTCTTCTAAACAAATTTTGAGTTTAGAAATCTCTTCGTAAAGACCTTCTTCATCTATAGAATCCATAAAATCATCATCTTCAAAAGCCATTAAAAGTCTATAGTTATTACCTCGTTCATATTCATCACTATTTGAGAGTCCATCACTGTCTTCATGAGTGTAGTAGCTTTTCTTACTTACGTTCGATTTCTTGTTCCACCTAATAGATTCCTTTCCTTTGTCAAGCTTATGAGGACACTTGGTAGCATAGTAACCGACTCTTCCACGAGCAAAGCATTTGAAGGGCAACTTGCCTCTGAATCTTCCAGCACCCCGTTGAAGGTTCTTGACAAAGTTTGATTCTTCCTCTTCTTCGGACATATGTCCTGACTCATAGTTATATCCTTTACCTAAAGCCTTGAATGCAACTTCTCTCCTGTCTGATGGTCCTCCTTTTCTCATTTCATAAGCAGTCAGAATTCCGTGCAGCTGTGACATGGTAAGATTTCGTAGATTCTCTTTTTCTTCTATTGTAGAAACGTTAGATTCAAACCTAGGGAACAAAGATCTTAGAACTTTTTCAACCACAACAGCCTCTTTTATTTCTTCACCCAAGTTTTTCATACAATTAACAATCTCATCTACACGTAGGAAATAGTTAGCCACACTTTCATCATTGTGCATTATGAGATTTTCATACTAAATTATGAGAGTTTGAAGTTTTGATCGTTTTACCTGTTCATCTCCTTCATAGCTCAGAACAATCTTGTCCCATATTTCTTTTGCGGATTTATACTACATAACCTTGATGAATGCATTTGTTTCATATTTCTTCTTCTCAGCCGGATTTGCAGGAGTTGCTGATGGAAAAGTGTACCCTGTATCTATGATATCCTAGACTTTTGTACCAAGAGATTGAAGATAGGCAGTAACTCTTACCTTCCAATATACGAAGTTTGTCCCATCAAAAATTGGTGGCCTGATAGATGCTTCTCTCTCGTAGTTGCTCATGATGATGGATCTTCCTTCAAGCGATCAAGCTTCTTCAGAAGAACCTGCTCTGATACCAATTGTTGGAAATAATACTGAGAGGGGGGGTGAATCAGTATTATCAAGTCACTTATTTCTTTTTCAAACCCAGATCATATACGCTACTTTAGATAGATAAAATTGTGTATATACGTGACTACAGATAAGGAAACTCACGTATGCAATGCATACTTATAATTAATTTATCTTACAGATGTTGATCATTAATCTGTGTATTTGAATCAAATAAACAGTAACCAGAAATAGTAAAATAGAGCTAAAGACAATCACACACAAGAACACAAGATGTAAGCTGGAAACCGAATGTGGGTGAAACCCACCTGCTACAATTCGTCTCTATCTTCTTTTAATTAGAAACTTCCTTTTACAATGTACTGGTGCAGTCCTTTACCAGTACGTAGGCTGCAACCTATGGAGAGCTACAACCCTCTCTCATTCTCCAGTTGATCCTGGAAGGGAGCTACAGCCCCCTTAGCTCTTGCACTAGCCAAGATACTAGTACATAGGTGCTGGTCTACAGAAGGCTACAACCTTCTCTTTCTTCTAGGGACTACGTTTCATAAATTTTCAGACTGGATCCATGAACATCAATCAAAACAATCTCGTTTTCACCAATTAGCTCTGAACCAAGTAGACACTTCTCTGACAGTTGTAAATCAGAGTAACAGTAATTATACACCAAATTCTGAACCCAGAACACTACAGCAATAAACAGAAGTAGCTAGATCACAACTCAAAATATATACGCTACTTTAATAACCTGAAACCTGCGTGCATACACTTCTGTGTTTGGAACAACCTATGTATACGTTGTTTGCATTCACTAAACCAGCGTGTATACACACCTTCGCTTCACTGAACCTACATACAGATTTATAAAGGATAATTTACTCTTTCAAATATTCAGACACAAATTAACCCAGATTATCAGATTTATAGATCAAGTATGCGCCACATATAATAGATCAAAATCATACATAGATACTATTATTGAAGCCTTAAGATTATGACCCATCAATAGAACTTATCCTTCTCTTTGCGCTAAGGTTCCTCCTTCATTTAGATCCAGATTTGCACCATAACCCCAATAACCAATATTTCAGATCTAGCACATATTAGATATTCAATTAATTCAGATTATCATTTGCCAAATGATCTCCTTCCTCTTTTATAGTCTTAGGCCTTCCACAATACCATGGTCCAAAACCATAGGTTCAAATACCAAGGACTAACTACCATGGACCAAAAGTAAGTTCTCCAACATATATGCTCTTTTCCTTCCGTGAAAGTGCGTGTATACGCATACACGCCTTTGTAACGTCTAACCCGCATGTATACGCGTCTTAGTCTAGATGAACCTGCGTATATGTCTTTTCCTTCATTCTGAAAGCCTGAACTGAGATCTGTTACCAAAGAGAGTTGCCATCAAGGACAACACCTATGCCATATCTCTAAATCAGTGCCATAGTGCCAACAATCTCCCCCTTTGGACTTGATGGCAACCCCAAGATCCTCAAAGTCATTCTCCCCCTTTGGACTTGATGGCAACCCCAAGATCCTCAAAGTCATTCTCCCCCTTTGTCATCAAGGGCAAAGGGTTGTGATCCCCTTGAGTACATGTTGAAATCTCTGCCCTGTTGTGCTGACCATGCTCCCCCTGACTGTAGGCAAGATCTGCAAAAGATGTTCTTCAAGAAGAATCATGAGATACACATCATAAAAGACCTTCCTATCACCAAAAGAATCAACACATACATCAATCACCCAACCACGCGGGGATCATCCAGCCAACCAAGTGGGGATATATCAGAAAATTACATATGACAACCAAGTACATTACATCTTCATCCCAGGCATAGTGGGGAAACCAAAATAGGCCGTTACATGACCTTGACATGACATAGAGATGAAATATGTAGAGAAAGACTTATGAAAGTCACCAATAACTGATAGCAGCAGCATCTATCAATCACCATTCAGATCAGCAACCAAGTTTTCCTTCTGTTATCCCTTTGCCTCTGTTCCACCTGAAACCAACAACAGCTGTGACATAGAACCAAAAGCTTCTAATATAATGCCAACAATGCACCATTAGAAGTTTATCTGCTCCCCTTGAACCAGTGCCAGATGGTCTCTTTCAGACCCATATCAGACTATCTTCAACCAGAGCCTGTCCCTTCTGATATCCATCAAGCCTCCATATACATGACTGTATCTGCACAAAACGACATATATATGCGGAAACTCCTTAGGCAACACGCATACACCCATTTTTCTCTGAAACTGACAAGATTTAACAGCAAGATGATGCATCAACTACTCCCAGCTTCTGTCTGAGGTATTCAAAAGTTTCCCTGGGCAGTGGTTTGGTGAGTATATCAACAACTTGTTCCTTAGAGGGAACATATTCCAGCTTGACCTTTTGTTCCAGCACTTGTTCCCGGAGAAAATGATATTTGATAGGTATGTGCTTGGTCTTTGAATGGATGACTGGGTTCTTTGAAATGCTGATTGCACTTGTATTATCACATAAGATGGAGATAGGTGGTGTACAAGTGATTTGAAAATCCTACAAGGTTTGCATCATCCAAAGGAATTGAGTGCAGTAGCCACATATTTTGCTTCAGCTGTAGATAAAGCAATCGAACTCTGTTTCTTGCTGAACCAAGATACTAATCTGGAACCCATAAAGAATGCACCACCACTTATGCTTTTTCTGTCATCCACGCTTCTAGTCCAATCTGCATCTGTATAAGCATGAAGAGTGAGATCTGTATCTCTTGGATACCATAAGCCATAGCTTTGAGTTCCTTGAAGATACTTGAAAATTCTCTTTATTGCCTGAAGATGGGTTTCCTTAGGATTTGCCTGAAATCTTCCAACTATTCCTACTGCATGCATGATGTCTGGTCGAGTACCTATCAAATAAAGAAGACTTCCAATGATGGATCTATAGGTTGGTTGATGTACTGCTGCTGATTCATCATTTGCATTGAGGCTGCATCCTGTAACCATAGGGGTACATACTGGTTTTGCATCGTCCATGCCATATTTCTTCAGGATCTGCTTGAGATACTTGGTTTGAGACAAAACAATACCGCCTTCATTTTTTTGGATTTGCAATCCAAGAAAATATGTCAGTTCTCCAAGCAAAGACATTTCGAATTTTTTCTGCATCACCAAGGCAAATCTTTGACTCATAGCTTCTTTGTTGCTGCCAAAGATAATATCATCTACATACACAACAAGTATTAGCAATTTTTTATTTTCAATTTTTATATAAAGATTGCTATCTGCTGATCCTTTTGAAAAACCTTGCTGATGAAGATATTTGTCCAAACGATAGTACCAAGCCCTTGGAGCCTGTTTAAGACCATAGAGAGCCTTTTTTAGTCTGCATACAAGATTTGGATCATTTCCAAGGATGAAACCATCTGTTTGCTCAATGTACACTTCTTCTTCTAAGTCCCCATTCAGAAAGGCTGATTTCACGTCCATTTGAAAAACTTTGAACTTTTGAAAACTTGAGAGAGCAAGGAACATTTGGATGGCCTCAAGTCTAGCAACAAGAGCAAAAGTTTCTTCAAAGTCTATTCCTTCTTGTTGAGCATACCCTTTACAAACAAGTCTTGCCTTGTTTCTAATAACATCCCCATTTTCATTCAACTTGTTCTTGAAGATCCATTTTGTCCCTATGACATTCTTATCTTTTGGTCTAGGAACCAACTCCCAAGTGTTGTTCTTTTCAATTTGCTCAAGTTCTTCATCCATTGCCTTGACCCAGCATTCATCTTTCCATGCCTCTTTTACATTTTGTGGCTCAGTGGAGGAGAGAAATGCCAAATAGCTTGAGGTTTCTGCAATTGTTCTTCTAGTTTGTACCCCTGCTTCCTTCTGCCCCAAAATATAAGATTCTGGATGATTCTTCTGAACATACCTAGATGGAGTCTTCTCTTCTATCCTTATCTGTTCCTCTGGTTCCTCTTGAGGTTCTTCTTCATCATCTGTCTGATTTGGAGAGTAGTCTTCATCCTCTTCGATATCTTCATGATTTACTTCCCTAGGGATGTATCCTTTTTCATCAACCACTACATCAATGCTGTCAACAATTCTTCCAAGTCTTTTATTATAACACTTATATGCTTTGTTGTAGGGAGAATATCCAAGGAGAATGCCTTCATCTGCTCTGGGTTCGAGTTTTCCAAGTTGTTCATCAGTATTCTTAATATAGCATTTGCTCCCAAGTATTTTGAAATGCTTTACTGAAGGAGTCTCACCATACCAAAGCTCATGCGGAGTTTTACTGCTGTTCACTTGGACATTTGTTTTGTTGAGAATAACAACCGCAACATATGCAGCTTCACCCTAGAAGGTTGCGAGAGTTCCAAATTCATCAAGCATAGCACGAGCCATTTGTTGGACTGTTCTGTTCATCCTTTCCACTACTCCATTTTGCTGAGGAGTCCTAGCTGTAGAGAATTCCCTTCTTATTCCATGTTCTTCATAGAAATTGAAAAATTCATTTCAGGTAAACTCCCCACCTCTGTCTGACCTGAGGCACTTAATTTTGTAATCTGATTCATTCGCAACCAAGGCTTTGAAGGATTTGAATTTTTCGAATGCTTCGTCCTTGTGCTTCATAAGTCCTAACCAAACCATCCTAGAGAAGTCATCAATGAATAATATAAGGTATTCTTCTCCTTGAGGTGACCTTGTCCTGAATGGACCGCATACATCTGTATGAACTAGCTCAAGAGGCCTGCTGGCTGATCCTTCCTTCTCAGGGAAGTTAGTTCTGGTTTTCTTTCCAAACTGACATGATTTACATATGGTGTTGTCTGGAATTTTGATGTCTGGAAGACCATGAACTGCCTGGTATTTGCATGCTTTCCTTATCTGTGAAAAGCTTAGATGCCCCAACCTTCGGTGCCATAACTAGTGTTCATCATTTTTTCTCAAATAACATTATTGTTCTCCTTCTTCAAATATGTATAGATTATTTGGAGTTCTTTTGCCTTTGAGTACTTTTATTCCTGTATCAAGATCACGAACACTACACCCATCTGATCGAAATATTACCTCGGTTCCATTATTGCACATCTGACTGACACTCAATAAATTATGCTTCAAGCCATCGACATACAAAACATTTCCAGCATTAACCGTATCTTTCAACTGAGCAATGCCTTTTCCTTTTATGGCTACAGGGGTATCATTTCCAAAAGAAACATTCTTTACCTTTTCTAAAGCAATAGATGGTTCAAGTTTTTCTTTATCACCTGTCATATGTTTCGAACATCCGCTGTCGATGTACCATTGATTTTCTTATCCTTCTGCATATAAAGTTATCCCACATCTTTCTGGTTGCGGTTCCTTCATTCTCCATGTTTTGGAACTAGAGGTTTGTTCCTTCTGAGTTGCCTTCCAAAACCTGCTCCTGCATTCAGAATCTTCATGACCAAAATTGTTACAAATAGAACATTCAATTTCATTTTTAAGGGCGGAAAAGTTGTTATAGGTCCTCTTTGTGATTGCAGCATACTTATTTGTTTTTGAGCTTCTCTAGTCATGATTGTCTTATAGACAACACATTAAGCTGCTTTGTGACCAAAGTTATGGCAAGAGAAACATTGGCCATTGAAGAAATTCCTGCGACTATCATCCAACCGATTGTAGTTTCTACCGACATCCATTCTTGAAGAAAATTGGGAAGATTTTACCTGTGGCTAGTTGTAGCTTCTGTTTGCCCTTAAGGTAGCTTGCCCCTGATTTTCTTGATAGTCTTTATTCGTTCTTGAGGAAGACTGTCCCTGATTTACCTAATGATTTCTGTTGGGCCTTTGCTCACTCCTTCTTGCTGCATCAAGATAACTTTTGGAGGTGGAAGCTTGAGATGCTTCACCATTATACCCCAGACCTATCTTGATTAGAGGGGAACGCTGTACATTGATAATCTCATCTAGAGTTTCAGATCCTTTAACAAATTTAAGATTAAGGGCCTTTGTTTTCTCAATTTCTTTTCTAATGCCAACAATTTCACACTCTAACTTCTCAAGAGATTTTTCTTTTTCATCAAGTTGAATTTGCATAGTATTAATGATCCTATTCTTTTCTTCTAAACATGTTTTGAGTCTAGTAATCTCTTCATAAAAGTCATCCACATCTATAGCATCCATGTAATCATCATCTTCAAATGCCATTAAAATTTTATAGTGATTACCTCGTTCATCTTCATCGCTATTTGATAGTCCATCACTATCTTCATGAGTGTAAAAGCTTTTCTTGTTTGCATTCTATTTCTTGTTCCATCTAAAAGGTTCTTTCCCCTTATCCTTGTGAGGACATTTGGCAGCATAGTGACCTACTCTTCCGCAAGCAAAGCATTTGAAAGTTAACTTACCTTGGAATCGTCCAGCACCCCATTGAAGATTTTTGACAAAATTTGATTCTTCTTCTTCATCTGATATGTGTCCTGACTCATAGTAGTCTCCTTTGCCAGAAGCCTTGAAGGCAACTTCTCTCCTGTCTGATGGTCCTCCTTTCCTCATTGCATAAGCAGTTAGAATCCCATGCAGTTGTGACATTTTAAGGTTTTGAAGATTCTCCTTTTCTTCTATTGCAGAAACTTTAGATTCAAACCTAGGGGACAAAGATCTTAGAACTTTTTCAACCACAACAGCCTCTTTTACTTCTTCACCCAAATTTTTCATACAATTAAAAATCTCATCTACACAAAGAAAATAGTTAGCCACACTTTCATCATTGTACATCCTGAGGTTTTCATACTGAATCCTGAGGGTTTGAAGTTTTGCTCGTTTTACCTGATCATCTCCTTCATAGCTTAGAACAATCTTGTCCCATATTTCCTTTGCGGATTTATACTGCATGACTTTGAAAAATTTTGATTGCGATAGACATCCCAATAGAGTATTGACCGCCTTTGCATTTGTTTCATATTTCTTCTTCTCAGCAGGATCTGTAGGAGTTGCTGATGGAAAAGTATACCCTGTATCTATGATATCCCAGACTTCAGTACCAAGAGATTTAAGATAGGCAGTAACTCTTACCTTCAAATATACAAAGTTTGTCCCATCAAACACCGGTCTCCTGATTGATGCTTCCCTCTCATAGTTGCTCATGATGAAAGATATTCCTTCAAGCGATCAAGCTTCTTCAGAAGGACCTTCTCTGATACCAATTGTTGGAAATAATACTGAGAGGGGGGTTGAATCAGTATTATCAATTTCTTTTCAATATGCCTTCCTTAATTTATTGATCATTAACTTGTATATAATAATGAGCATGAAACAAGAAAAACAGATAGTCACACCAAAGAACACCAGATATAAGGTGGAAACCCAACGTGGGTGAAAACCACCTGCTGCAATATGTCTCTATCTTTCTTTCAATTAGAAACTTCTTTTACAATGATTTTGTACTAGTGCAATCCTTTACCAGTATGCAGGCTGCAACCTGCAGAGGGCTACAACTCTCTCTCATTTTCCAGTCTCCTGGAAGGAGCTACAACCCCCTTAGCTCCTTTTACTTCTTTAAGGACCATGTTTCATTAATTTTCAAACTGGATCCATGAACATCAAATAATCATCAAGTACATGTAAATCACCCAATCTCCTTATACAGTGAACCAATGAATCACCCGACTCTTTAGAATGTTGTAAACAGAAAAGTAATACCAGAAATCTAAAACCAGAACTCTGCTGCAATAGATAAAAGACAATCAACAAATGTTTCAAGATAAGACCGCAACTTCACCAACAGGGGCCTGCGTATATGCGCAGCTCTTCTGAGACTGAACTGCGCAGATCCGCACTGGTTTTTCTTCTGCTCTGTGTACTTTTCTTCAGATCTGCACCTTTTACTTTTGACTTACAGCGTACATTCGCACTGTGCCTTCCTCTTACCTGCGTACCTCGCACTTCGCCCTTTTCTGTGCTGCGTGCGCCCCGCACAGTACCTTCTCCTGCGCTGCGTACCCCGCACAGTACCTTCTCCTGCGCTGCGTACCCCGCACTGCGCCTTTGGCTTCGCAGCGTACTCCCACACTAACCCTTTTACTGAGCTGCGTACCCCCGCACTGCGCCTTCGGATCACCTGCGGACTTCTGATTAGGTCCAAATTTACAGTCCTCCAATGTGCCACAGTCAGTCAGATCCACAGATCTATTCATGCGCCCGAGAGATCACGTCATGTCAATAGATTCACCTTAAGTTATCTCCTTAATTTAGATCTAGCTTTTAAAACCAATCACCCAAAATTTCAGATCTTAAGATATTCAAATTTCACAAGTGTGTGGCCAAGAGATCTCCTTTCCCTTTTATAGGCAAGCCCTTCTCAATACCATGGTCCAAAACCATAATAACACAATACCATGAACCCAATACTTGGGATCAACACTTTTGGATGCAATACCATGGACAAAAACCATTTGATAAAAAACTATCGGACTAATACCATGAACCGTTCATGAAGATTCCCACGTGCACACGCTTTTATGCATTGGAGAGAGTGAAATTGGGGTCTGCACCTTCTGAACGTATCACCTTTGTACAAGCACGCACTCCTTGGTCTGCGTACCTACGGGTCCGCAGCTTCTTCTAGGATTACCTGCGGGTATCTTAGTTTCCATGATTTTGAGTGCTTGAACTGAGATCAGCCACAAGAGTGAGTTGCCATCAAGTACAACACCTGTACCATAGAGGCAAACCAAAATCATAATGCCAACACATCCTTCCTGTGGAAATACTCCTTAGTAGATCTTAGGTTGATAGAAATGGCAACATTTCCTGAGTCTACCAGTCAAGGAAACCCCTTTTGATGGGAATCCTATTCCTTTTCATTCTTTTGGAAATGTTGGTGCTCCTTATATGACAACATTGTCCCTTCTTGGATTGAATATTGGTCTGCCAGTTTGGTTGTTTTCAACCTTGGTGGTTCCGAGTGTCCAAACTTCTTTTCAACTGAGTTCGCCTCCACCTGAAAAACATCAACCTTATTTTGATCCTAAATTTGACCCCTTTTCTTCTTCGGCTATTTCTTCACCCTATTCTTCCTATTCACCTGGTGAAAGCCTGGATTCTACTAATCAGGAAGTTAAGAAGAAGAAGAAGAGGATGAAGAATAAGAAGAAAAATAAGCAAGGGAGAACCAAAAAACTATTATTATTGATGAAATTAATGAAGAAAAATATTCCAACCATCCCTAGAAAGTAAAATTCCCTTGCATGTTATGTAAGGGTGACCACCTTCTTCAGAATTGTCTTGGTATTCCCAAGGTCTTAGAAGTGTGGTCCACAAGTTCACATCGACCTTTGTCATTAGTCTCTTGTGATCATCCTGATGACAAACCCTCAACTAGTAATAGTAAATCCATGGGAAAAAGGGAAATGTGAAAATTCCCTGTAGGTTGTGTGAAGGTAATCATCTCATTCACCTTTTTTGTCTTATGGATGAAGCTTCCACAGAGTTGGAAAACCTTACAGCTTCTCAACCTTGCCTCCCGATTGGTTATCAAAAGATTTCCCCTCATGCTTCACTAGTTGATCTAGTGATTGATCAAAAGTCATCTTTGGTCAACCTCACTCTCTCTGAAAGTGAGTCTCGTGAGTCTGTTCTCAACCAACCATTGGTTGAGAAAATGGTAGAATTGACTCCACCTTCAGCTAACCATACCTTACAGGTAGAGAGTGAACCCCATACCATTCAGGTTCTTATGGTTTCTTTAGTTTTGAATGAATTGGAGGTAAATCTTCCCGTTCTTGAGGTGCATGAGAGTCATTCTCCTATTCCCATAGCGCAAGAGGACAACTCTCATGTTCCTACAACACACCCTCCAAGTAGTTTGGTCACTTCTTTTGATTGGAGTCGACTGGTAAGATATCTCCTTTCTTATGTGCCTTTCCATATTACAGTAAGGTCTTACCATATGGACATATTTAGCATAGTCATAGATAAGGGTGCATCTGTTAGCATCCTGTCCTCAAATACTTGGCAATCTTTAGGTTCTCCTTAGCTTGTCCCCACCACCCAAAATCTATTAGCTTTTAATAGAGAAACCAGTAAACCATTAGGGATCCTTCCCAAGTTACCTATTACTTTGGGAGGAAAGACTATATATATAGACATGATGGTTGTCTAGAGCCCGTTAGATTTTAATCTACTCCTTGGTTGTGACTATGTTTATGTCATGGGAGTTCTTGTCTCTTGTCTCTTTCGAGTGATATATTTCCCACATGAAAGAAGCATTCATTAGGGGACTTTTGAGGTCTAAAATAGGCCTCCTAAGAAAAATGTATGACAAAAATAAACTTTATAAGAACCAATAGGATTCAAGATGATGATGTCAACCATGGGGGATGATTCACCATTTTTGGCGTAAAAAAATAAAAAAATAATAAAACTACTTTTTCAACTCATATTTTAAACTTATTTCCCTAAGGTTTTACTCAAATTTTGAGCGGGAGTACTTGTTGGATGCAAAATTTGATTTCTCATCCAAGGAGTATCCATGTTGCATAATTTCAATCGAGCCCGCTACATGAAAAATGAGAAAAAACATAAAAACACGTTATTGCAATCACATTTTTCATGTATTTCTCATTTTTTGTGTAGAAGGGTCCATCGAAAGTATGCAACATGGGTACTCCTTGGATGAGGAATCAAATTTTTCATCCAACGAATGTTTCCGCTCGAAATTTGTGTAAACCCATAGGGAGATAAGTTGAAAATACAAGTTAAAAAAAATAATTTTTTCTTTTTTCCCTCTAAAATTTGATGATGTAATCTAATCTTATTTTATTATTTCCACGATTATTTTATAATTTCCTTAGGAGGCCCATTTTGGACCTCAAAAATCCCCTAATGGTGATCATTGATCAACTTACGTTCATTGGTCCTTAAACAACATGCAATCAACCATCATTCCTAAATGGTTCTCATATGCAAGCGTATGACCCTTGCCATAGGTTAATTACATGGCCAGCTGTTCCATGCCCACCTCTATTGATGATCTAGTGGATGATGTAGTACATCATGTACTGGGGAATTGGAGTTTGAGTTTTCATTTGGATCCCTAGACATGTATCCCTTCTTGAGTGTTCTTCTCCCATCTTATGAGAACCTTTTGGAAGCCATGACCTCTTTTGGTCTATGATCCAGGTGGATGTTGGTGGCCACCCACCTGTCTCACTTGGATCCCCACAACTGTCGCTTTTAGTTTTTTAGTTTCCATAATTGTAGCACAATTTACTATTTTTAGCAGTTTTTTTCGGGTCCTGAACTTCCAGAGCTGTTTTGAGGCCCGAAATGACGTTTTTTGGGAAATCTAGGAGCAACATGGGTCCATGGACTGGTGATGCTCTTCCCAAAGTTGCAGTGCTCGGATATATCTTTCTAACGAGATATTTTGCGCGTCAAACAAAGATTGTATGCCAAAGTTACGATCTTGGGAAATTGATGTACCAATTTATCGAAATGGGGCCCACAATTTGGCGTTTCATCTTCTAGGGTTAGGTTTTTGGGATGTTAAAGTTTTTCCATTGTTTCTCAACAATAAATAGGTCTTCGAGACTAATTGTAACATAGTTTAGAGGCATGTAGCTGCCACATCTCTTCTCAGAGATAAGCTACCATCGCCCTAACTGGTTCATTTCCATTTCTATTTGTAAGCATATTTCAGTATTTTACATTAATGAAATGAAGTATTATTTCCACTACATCTCTGTGTTTATGGTTATCTCTATAATTTGTTGTGTTCCTGTTTAAATCTGGATCAGTGGTATCAAAGCGGTCTGCTTTTTCTCTATTTTTCTTTGCATGTCCCCAACGAGGTCGGGATATAAGGAGTTAGGGATTGAACTGGTTGAACCTTTGCAAGACCAGCCTCAAAAATCCTGACGGCCTCCCATGGTGGATGAAAAGAAAGAAAAGGGGGCAAGAGATCCTATCAAAATCTTGCTCGAAGAAACCCTCGAGTGACAAAGGAATGCGGTGATGGAAAACTTTGCACAGATCCTTTAACAGCTACCTAGATCCTTCAGTTGCTATTTCCACAATTATTTTATAATTTTCTTAGGAGGCCCATTTTAGACCTCAAAAATCCCCTAATGGCGATCATTGAGCAACTTATGTCTATTGGTTCTTAAACAACACCCAATCAACCATCATCCCTAAATGGTTCTCATATGCAAGCCTATCACCCTCACCACAGGTTAATTATGTGGCCACCTGTTCTATGACCAAGTATATTGATGATCTAGTGGATGATGTAGTACATCATGTATTGCGGGAATTGGAGCTTGAGTTTTCATTTGGATCCCTAGACATGTATCCCTTCCTGAGTGTTCTTCTCCCATCTTATGAGAACCTTTTGGAAGCCATGACCTCTTTTGGTCTATGATCAAAGTATGGAGCAAAGTTCCTTGTCTTGTGTCAAGCTCAAAAAATGAAACAAGGGATGGAGTAGAGTTCCTTGTCTTGTGTCAAGTTCCTTATAAAATGAAACAAGTGATATGGAGCAGAGTTCCTTGTCTTGTGTCAAGCTTGTTAAAAAATGAAACAAGGACCATGAGGATAATTCTTTTACTATGTCAACCTCGTTAAAAAATGAGATAGGTATCCATGAGAAAAATTCTTTTACATGAGTCAAGCTCGGTAAAAAATGAAACAAGGTGTCATGATCATGGTTCTTTTCCTATGTCAAGCTCGTTTAAAAATGAAATAAACCCCTTCCAATTCGACTCTTTGATTAGATCTCATAAAATCCTAATCAAGTCTTTCACTTGATCTCGTAAGTGAACCTTAATTCCATTCACCTGTTAGTAACCAATAGTCTACTTAGGTGAATGAAATGAAGCTTAGGGGGCATGTACCTCGGATTGATTCATTATGCTGGGGGCATTCAAACTTATATCAAGCATAGTTTATCTTTTTTTCAAGCTTGTGTAAAAATGAAACCAAATCCAAGCACAGCGTGTTTCCATTTCAAGCTTGTGTAAAAATGAAACCATTCCCTTTTTAACAGTCGCGATTGTCATTTTTATCAGCTTGTTTTTGCTAGATGAGCCTTGGTTTTTTCCTTTCCATCATCACAATCTTTTTGGCCGATCATACACTTTCACTTGTTTGTTTTACCCTTGCCTGAAGAACATCTGTGATGAGTGGTATTATTAGCCAGCCTCTTGACCATTGCATGTTTTGAACAATTCCATCATCACCAAAACCAGTTGTTATCCTTTTATACCACTCGTTCTTCCAGGCAGAGTCATCTTTTAGCACTTTTCTGACTCTTGAAAAATGAAAATATTGTTGAGTACTTATCATTTTGAACTCATGAAAGTAAATGAATTGACATCGTATCCGTATAATTTTACCCATTTTTCGGGTTGAGATTTACTGTTTATGAAAATGGTACACCTTGGTCGACATGGTCAAGAGGTTCTCTTGAATATTGTTTTCTACCTTTTTAGATTCGAGAGACAAATTACAAGAAGGGACCTGATGGAGTTTTCTTTTTTGTCTCTTTTTCAAACTCTCTAAATATGAAAAATATACTGAGTTATTCTTCCATCGGACTCGATAAAATTTTTAAGATGAAAGACTCATCACCATGATGAGACTGATTTTCTCCTTCCTACGACTTGTAAAACTTACTAGGATGGATTCATCCAAAGGGTAAACTTATACAACAAGCATATGGTATCCTCTTCAAGCTTGTGTAAAAATAAATAGGTACTCGCTAGAAATAGTGAGGAAAAAGTGAAAGTGAAACATCTCTTGTATAGGTAGCATGTCGCTCTTGAACGTGGCACTCATCTATGTCTCGTGTCGAGTTTGGGATATCCTCTTTCAATCAATCTTTTTTCCGGGTTTGGGTGATCCATTTTTCCTCTCATCTAACTATTCCACTAAGTTGTTATGACCCTTGGTCCTATGTTGAGTCTAATTCTACCACACTGTAGAGTCATGCCGCCAATATGTTCAAGAGAAGTCCTATCAGTAGTCTATTACCTATACATTGTCTCACTCTTTGCTATAGCGTTGGATCCTACTCATTTCATTCCACTTTATTCCTTGTTTCATGTCTATGATGGGGGAATAATCACGGCCATCGTTCGACGGGTCACTTCCTGTTTACTTCAGCTCATTATCCAAGAAGATGACTTAGAGACTCCCTTTCAGTACCTTAGAGATTACATGCCTTAATGGTAAGTTCTTCACATCTGACAATAGGTTTTCATCATTAGCCTTTAATCGGGTGATTCCACAAATGTTTGACTTTAGCTTCCTTTTTCACATTCATGGATTGTACTATCGTACCTTGAGAGCCATTGTCATTATTGGTGGTTTGTCTTGTACCTGTTAATGGTCCATATCATTGGGAGGTAATTAGGTGGTTTTCTAGCATGTTCAACTTCGACACATTCATTTTCATGTTAGAATTCGTAGTTTGAGCGGTTTGGGATGGAGCGCAAGATCCTGAGTCTTGTTTGATATCATTCAGCCTACGTGGAGTTATGTATTATTCATGATTGTACACATGTTTCTGCTATACAGATAGTTGTGACCATACCATGGGACCTTACATTTATCATGATCCTTCTATATCAGGTGGTTGCATCCATACCTTGGATCTTATATTTACAAATGATCCTTCTCATTCGGATGGTTGCGCCCACACCACAAATGTTTTTTATATTCCTTTATCGAAATGGATGTATCCACGCTGTGGATTCATGTTTGTTATCATATATGTATATGTATATGCATCCTTGATTTGTAGGTCTCTTGACAGTGTTAGTTCTCGTCCTTGCAAAAGCTCGTAAAGCATCTCAACCAACATTCCCTGTTTTTCCTTCATGATTTAGGGGCATTTGTTACACAATATTTTTTCACACCTCCCGCACTTCCCTATGACATACCCCAAAGTTCCCAAAACATGACCATAATGCAGTGTACTCATTCAAATATGCAGCTCAGATCCTCTCTAAAACATTAACTAGAAAATGCCTTGAGATTCCCCTGAAGGAAATGGCTCTAAAACCATAATTTTAGAATCATCACTCTTATGATAATGAAGACCACGATGGTCGCTATTTTCACTATACTAGCACCACGATGCCATCTCTCTGTTTGCTTGTATACTCGCGATGATCTCTAAAAGGAAATTTTCCAAATGAGGATGAGAAGCTTCATGATCTAGAAGCTTCTAGAGTGATGAGCTAGAGGGTGTTCAGTGTGGATGACGTCGAGTTCTTTCAAGGCCTTTTGGTCTTATCCCTATGAGCTACCTCCTTGAGATGAGGGCCTCCTCCTATCTTTGGAGAGATCCTAACTTCCTTTCCCTGCCTATATATTCATCTTTTTCCATTCCCAAATGGTTAGTCTCTATCTATTTGCACCCTTATGCTAAGATTGTGCCTATATGCTACTCATTTGGCTTGGAGAAGGAGTGCTTGGAGAGCTTAGCTTGGACTTGGACTTTCATTCAAAGAGAGCCTATTGACATCAAGGCTTGGTTGTATGCTTCCTCCTTTATTCTATTAACATACAACTATTGGTTCAGTTTCCATTGATGTGTATGCTCATGTATCATCTATCTTAACATTCCTTGATCAGTTAAGTAGGTTTATTTGAATATGCTATTCGTATTTGCATGCCTTGTTGTGTCTTGATCTCTTGTGTAGGTGCATAAACACTGTGAGCAGTACGAACGAGCCTGTGACACAAGTGATTCAAGGTCTTCAACAAAAGATAACATGATAGCATTAGAACGAGGTAGGCCATACTTTTCATCTCTCATTCCAATTGTAACTTAGGAATGTGTCTAGTAGATTGTCACTTAGGTTTCTAGTCCCACTCATTGGGCTAGAGGGATCGTTTCTATTCATAGAGAAGATTTACCTAGACAACAAGGTCCTGCCTTTTGGAGCTTGGTGGTTTCTACTGTCACACTGGGTTTATAATTAATGATCTTACTTCACTTGTTGGGTTCCAACTCATAGTCAAAGAATGAATCTATCTCTGAGTCTTTCATCTCAGCCACCAACACCTGCTTTGTGCAACATTTGTTCATGTTGTGAGTGGGAGTTTTATGGAACTCACACCAATTTTCAGTATCTTTATTCACCTTCCCATTATTCTTGCCTTGTGGCTTCAAGGATTTTTCCTGGAGGATTGCGGCCTAACTCTGCCCTTTTATCTGTGGCTTCGGGGTTCCTTTTCTCTACTTTTTGTTCCCAGGTCCAAAGTCTCACTTCTCCTGCTTGAATTTTTGCTCAATATTGGCAGCATATCAATATGATGCACCAAGTGAGGTGATGTCCTGGAAATCAATTTCCTCCTGAATGTATTTGTGGAAACGATTGTGGTACTTGAGCACCAAATGTTTTTAGAATCTTTGATACCTAAATTTGTGTATAGGGTATGGAGAAGATTCGTCAACTCATGCACATCTTGATCCCTTTGCTACCGTAGAGTAGTCCATTATATGTACTTTTCCTCATAGCTCCCCATTGGGTAATTTTGTTCCTTGATGGCATCTTAGAAATAATTCCAAGTGTGTGTGGTAGAAAACATATTGGGTTCTCTCTCATCCCTCTATTCACAATAGGTTTCCCACCAGTCCTTGACATGGGGGGTGACTTTGAGGGGTGCAAACGTAATCTTTTCCCTATTGGAAAAATCATGAATCAAAAAATATCCTTCCAACAAATTTAACCATATATCTATGACATCTACATCTATCTCGCTTTTAAATATGGGAATGTCAAATTTAACTTGTACATTAAAGGGAGTGGTGCCACCAAAGTGGCTTCCAAATGAAAATGTGTCATCATTGGGCATTCGTTGAAGGATCTGGGTAACAATATCCATCATCACATTCCTTTGTCGCTCAAGGGATTCTTTGAGGAATATTTTGAAGGGAACTCTTGCTCCTCATATTTCTTCTCTTCCACCATGGGAATTCGTCGAGGTTTGCAAGGTTGGTCTCGCAAAGGTTCAACTAGTTTCATCTCTGACTCCTTATACCCAACCTTATTGGGGCCATGAAAAGAAAAATAGAGAAAGTGAAGACTGCTCTAATACCACTGATCCATGCTTATGTAGGAATGCAACAAAATATATATATATATATATAAACATAAAAACAAAGATGCAGCATAAATAAATCTTCATTTCATTAATATCAAATAACAAAAAGATGCTTACATATAAAATGAAAATAAACTAGCTCAAGCGATGATAGTTGATGAGCCCCAGAAATGGGTAACTATACGGGCTCATTTTGCCTATTATTTCCATTTAATCGACCATTATCCATAGTTTTATGCATGTTTTTGAATATATTTATGTCAATTGAGTGAATGGAGATAGTCACTTTGCCACATAGTCTAATGAGTGTTTATTGCAGATTTTTGGACAATTTTTGGACAAGGACCATGCATTTATGAGTAGAATTAGTAGCCAAACCCAAGGAAACAGGGCTAAGGACTTATAGGAGGGGTGTCTCCTGCATTAATTACCCCTTCCTCGAGTTCTCCACTAGCAGCATGGAGTTCAAAGGCCACCACATCAATGATTCCAAGGGGCAGCCGAGCAACTCAAGTGGGGCTACTGTTATCTCCAGTTTTAGGCAACCGAGTTCCTTAAGTTTAGGGGGACTGTTGGGGGTCCTCACTTGTATAAATAAGAAGGCTTCAAGCCTCAGTAGGTTAGCCATTTCATAGTCTATTTTCATACTTTTGTGCAGTCTTGTACTCAACTCATTTCCGAGCTCTTTTTGCAGATAGTTTTGTGATGTAAATATTATTTTTTGATCAATGAAGATGAATCCAGGTTTTAACTAGCATTGATCTTTTCTAGAGGGCTGAAGCTCTTGGGTTAGGGCCCAACCCAATCTTCCCATCACCTCCTTTGTGTATTTATATGTTTTTTCTTGCATTCATAAGATGATTTTTGTTGTTTAAGTTAAATCTTGCTTTGGTAAAATAGGTTCTTTTGATGGTTAAATTAGTTGTTATTCCTTCAAGTTGCTTAAACAGTTTGTCATGGTAATAGAGAAAGATCCAAAAATGCTACCAGCAGGTCTTGATCCCCTTTCTCCCTCTCTGGGACCATGAATTGAGGACAAGGCACTATTGCTGACACCAAAAACACGTTTTTTTCCTTTCATGCAATCGCTAGTGTGATGTTTTGAGTTGGAGAAGCTGAAATTTGCTTGGATTCACATGCTTAGACAATTTCTTGTTCACTTACCATGGCTTTCCCACATAGTTTATTGTTCATAAAGTTCTGTCCAACACTTTTATGTTTTTAGGTCAGATTTTAGATCAAATTAGACAAACTCTATTTTTCGGTTCTTACTTGGGTCAGTTTTAAGAAGTAGGTGTGCAGCTCACTTGAAAAACATTCCAGCTTGTCATCCCTCCATAGCACAACCTATACCAACTCATCTTTCATATGTTCCTTCACTTATTCACCACATTTCGACAAACTATCCTAATTTCTGTGTTTTTGTGCAAAGTTGCTTTCTTCCCCTTTGAGAAAATCCAACCCTCTCCTTTGTTCCTGATCTTCATTAACAAAGACCTAGACCCTCCAACACCTTCATCCAGCCTTCATTTCCTTTTTCCCACCATTTTTCCACCTTCAAACCTCCAAAAATCACTTTCGGCCTCCTCTTGTAGAGCTTCCTGTAGAACTTCCTGTAGATCCCCTAAAGCCTCCTGTAAAAGTCCATGCGAGCGATTTTTCAAAGTTTGATTGCAACGGAAGTTTCTAGAATGGTATTAGGGACTTCTTAGGACCTCCCCACACCTTCCTCATCATCTGCAAAAGCCAGCTCCATTTTCCTTTGCCACCAAACCACTGCATAGTCACAATTAGTCAAATCACAAGCATAATAAATTCGTATAAAAATACTCAAAATTACAAAAAGATGATATCTTTCCATTTCTCTTCAGAAGTAGTTTGAATAAATGAAATTTACATTTTTAGTAATCAATGGCATCCATCTCAATAATTTCCATCTCTTTTCTTACACGATTAGGGTTTGCTAGGGTTTGAGTTCCATTTCAGTTTTCATTCTCTTTTTGCAAGTAGAATGGCCCCTGTAGAATTAGTCTTCTACCATCGCAGTAAAGGCTTCTTCTGAGAACTCATAGAATTTGGCTTAAGCTCCTAGCAAACTTGTGCCAGCTGATCAAGTGACAACCTGCAGTAAGAGCTAGTACTTGTGCATACAGCACCGTCGCTTCCAAGTTTGTTACAAACTACCGTGTTGATAAAGTTAAAGAAGGGAGCCCTAGGAGTTGCAACATTATTGCTGTGATACTAGAGCTCACCACTCTTTTTGGTGCCATTGTCGGGCAACATCAGATTATTTGTGATTACTGCTTTTCTTCTATTTTTTACTACAACATTCTGCTAAGTAGTTTATTTCAGCAAGAGTAGAGTAGTTGTTTCATTTCAATTCTGCAATCTCATTTTAGCGAGAGTAGAGTAGACATTTCCTGCTTTCATTTCAATTCTGCAATTTCATTTCAGCAAGGTTTATTTTAGTTAGTTGCAATTTGTTGTTCAATCCATTTTAGTTTTTGCAGGTACAAGCAGAAAAAGAAACACAAAAATTCAAAAAATAGATTTCCTTTCATGCCTCATAGGAACAAAGACAATTCAAAAAATTCCTACCCAACACCCCCAACACATCACTGAGTCACCCTTCTCTCTTCTTGGGTGGTAGTGATCCAGAAGATCTTATAGGTGAACCTCTAGAGATATACAAATATCCTATAATAGAAGTAGAGCGAGAAAACATTCCTCCTGAGACCATGGCTCAAAACAGAAATGATAGAGGGAATGGGGAAAGAATAGAAGGTACCTTTCCTATCTAGGAGACCAATGGGGACATAAAAATGAAAAACATAATTCCTTCAGCCCTACCTCACTTCCATGGACTGACTACCAAAGATCCTAATACTTTCTTGTTTGAATTTATTGTTCTCTATTAAACCTATGACTATGTAGAAGATGAGAAAAAGTTGAAGCTATTTCCTCCTACCCTCAAGGATGCAGCCTTGCACTGGTTCATGGGGTTACCTGGAGACAGTATCACAGCATGGGCTCAGATGCATCAAGCCTTTAACAACAAATACTGGGACTATTGCAGGTCAAAGGAAACCAAGGAAGAAATCTTCCGTATGACCATGGGTAGTGATGAATCTTTAGAAGACTATGAAGAGAGGTTTCAACTCAGTTATAAAAGGGTCAAGTGCACACTTGACCCTGAATCTCTGAAGTTAATTTTGCTTAGAGGAGTCCCTAAAGACCTTCTAGATAGCCTCCATTTGCTAGCTAGGGAAGACATCTATCAACTACCTTATGATGACATAAAGACTGTGTTTAGAAACCATTCTAGGTCAGCTAAGAAGAGAGGTAGGGGAAGTCAACCATTAGCCAGTACATGCTCATCTAGCTCATCCCTTAGAAATGAACTTGAGAATCGACTAGAAGATTTCAAGAGCATGGAAAATTTTAGGGGCGAATGTTCGCCCTTTGGCGAAATTACGGGGTTTTAAATTTTTAGTGGGCGAATATTTTGTATCATAGTACATTTTTACAAATCACCTCAAATAGCCCACCTTATTTTAAGGGAGAGGGTAAAAAAGGTAAATTTAGCCCTAGAAATTAGGAGTTACAACCTTCCATTCGCCCATTTTCAAGAATAGGTTTTATTTAAGTGAATCCTATGGGCCAAAGACCATATTTTATAAAAGAGGTATGGTAAATTAATAAAAATATAAATAAATGAGAGGTATGGTAAATAAATAAAACATTTTTTATATTTACTCCATAAGTCACCTTATATACATGCAATGGTGTAAACAAATAAAAATATAAATAAAGTGGTATGGTAAATAAATAAAACGTCTTTTTATACTTACTCAAAAGGTATGGTAAATAAATAAAAATATAAATAAACTAGATGCATGGTAAATAAATAAAACCTCTTTTTATATTTAGTCCATAACCCTCGTTCTATTTATGAAGGCTCAAGAAAGAGGTTTTATTTAAGTGAATCCTATGGGCCAAATACCATATTTGTAAAAGAGGTATGATAAATTAATAAAAATATAAATAAACGAGAGGTATGGTAAACAAATAAAACATTTTTTTATATTTACTCCATAAGTCACCTTATATTTACAAACACTTAAAAAATGCGTTATATTTAGGTGAAACCTATGGGCAAAATACTATGGGACAAATACCATGGACTAGATTATTATTAATACTATGCAAAAAAACATTATTAACCCTAATATTAGTATTAATAAAAATAAAAATGGCACATGGTATTCACCAAAATGGCACATGGTATTGACATGGTATTGACCATGGTATTCACCTGGAATGTAGCCTAGCATAGATCCATCTTTACTCTGGATCTACTAAGCCCCGATAGCAATCAAATATCATGATATGTTGTCTAGCATAGAGTGAAAAAATATTTGATCCCTCTCGGGGCTTGGTGGATAAGTGTAAAAATGGATGTTGTAATTTAATGTATGTTAAACATTTTAACTTGGTTAATATAAAAAATAAAATAAAAATCA